>JAUELA010088770.1:0-10221 GCA_031471845.1 Boltenia villosa | reverse complement strand
ATGTTGGTGAAAGCACATTCATCAATTGCTTTGAAACTGGAAGTGCAGCCGCGAGTCCAAATGTTGCGAATGACAGTGTCAGCTGGAAAAGGTTATTTTAGCTCTTATCATGGAAATTGCTCATTCTTACACAAGGCAGTGGTTAGTACTCACAAGAACCGTAGATCCATGTCTGGGCTGATGAGCAATATTGTTCTCCACTCGGGCATGGACTGCCGGTAGTTGAGGTGCTGCATGAGGTATCGGTGGCCGAGTTACACTGTACGCAGGATCTGACAGTAGGTGCAGAGGTGACGACTGTAATATTGAATATAAAAACATGAGGTAACTGAAAAAGCAATCTTCTTTATACTAATATATGTCGTGTTGGATATGGAATGCTCGTAAAAATGACCTGCTGTAGCACATGTAGAATCAGTCCAACCGGAGTTGCAAACGCATGTTCCCGTGATGTAGTTGCAGTACCCTTGACGTTCCGCACTTGAACAGTCGGAAGAACATACCTTCAAAGTACCTGTATAGTTTGGAGAGATTTTCAGTTTGTTAATATGTGTAGTGTGTTCGAAACAAACTGCCAAGAAATTACCAATGGGGACAATAATATGTAATCAAAATTTGACGTTATATTGTTACAATATTGAAATATTATTCCATACTTGTGGTTGCTGAATTACAGTTATCTGCTGTGCAGTGATAATAACAGTCAGTACTGTCAGTAGGATCTCCAAATTGGTCAATAGTTGTCAAGCACTTATTTGTTTGTGGTACAGCATCCGTTGTTGAGTCCTCGTCTGATGTTGAGTTTTGGCATCCTCGGCTAACCCCTGTTAGCAGCCCTGTTCATTAAGTATTAAAATTTTTTAAAATGTCCCGAAGTCATATTTATTTCATTTTAAAATACCATCTGTTACTGTGAACTTTGTCCTGCAGTAATGAATCATTGAGCCTGAATTGGTACCACAGGTTGCATTGGGCGTCGTTGTAGACGAAATTGAGAAGCAATTTCCAGTGTTTCCGGGTTCTCCATTAAAATCATTATCGGTGCACGAGTAGCAGAACAGTCCTGAAAAAGATACAATTTTCCTTAAGAATGCGATATTCACCCATACTTGTGATGACGCCATATTGTACGTTTTGTCAATATTAACGATTCCGTTCGTGACTCCATTGTGACGAAAAGGCTTTAAGATAAGCCCAGTCAAGACTCGCCCGACTGCTTTTAGAACTCCTCTGTATACTGATGATCATAAAACTATATTTACAACTATTTTAGACTCAGAATCATTGAGTATAATTCAGAGAACTTTACTCACCATGAGCGTAGGATACCAGACCGAACAAGAAGACCAACGAAGCGATTGCTTTCATTCTGTTTTACGTTTAATAAATAGGAAAATCTAAATGAACACCTAAAAATAAATTTATAGCATTCAATTATCAAGTATAACTATTTCACATACTCAAGTATTTTGTGACAACGAATTTCCTACTGACCAACATTTTATTAATTTAAAAATTCTCTTTGTATGTTGAGCATATTGATTAGATCTGATTTGTCATTGTTATATTGAGCTCTGTTTCGCTTATCAAATTTTAGAAAACGGTTGAATATTGTCATTTTTAATAAAATTGTAATCATATTTTTTCTGAATAACAGTTTTTATCTGTAAAGTAAAATGTTGCATTAAAAATATTCCTACTGGTTATAAAACTATATCCTCGAGCACATTCCTAAATTTCGCTTGGTCTCACCTCTTAATTAAGGTATAACCCACCTCACCCAGGCGAATTTATACCTCGATGATCACAAAAGAAGTCAACTGAAAAAAATGCTTAGCAACTACATTCTCTCTTCCTTACTCTTTGAAAAAAAATATCTCCTGGTCACGTGGTCTGCGTGTTTATTTTTTCCATTTGGGTTTCCATAGAAACCCATATACAATGCAATTAACAATTAGATTTCGTTGGAATTTTCGTTACACGTTTTCATATAGATCCAATAGGATATCCAAACATCGATCGACAGTGGTTGCCTAGATACATTATCCGCGAGCGTTTGGTCGGAGAGTCGACGATCTGCACGTCTCTCTAAACTTAGTGAATTACAATCGTCTATTCACGTAAAATTTCCCTCTTATATTTAAAAGTCTAAAGAGTCTGCCCTCGGATACTTGTGGTTCAGCTTAGCAAGGCGAGTCAATCCTGATACCATTATTTATTTTGTTCATGGGCAACTCATTAAGGTCAAAAAGATTAAAAAAAATGTTGCATAATAAATCAAGATTTTTCTATTCTACCTCAACGTCATCGTTGCATGCATGAACGTATCAACAAAATAATTTAATATTTCAAATGGTCGAAACATTCACCAGAATTAAAATCCTTACTGCTTCAAAATTTACTCCGATTAATTCAATAATTAAAATCAGATTGATATAAAATACTAATAAAATGAACAGGAATTAGAAAAAAGCACAGTAATATACATTAATAATCATTAAAATACAACTTTATAAGTAAAGTTGAGTCAACCAGCCGAAGATCGCCGGTAGTACGACGGCTATGACGGTCTGGACAGGAATTTCAGTTCCACTTCCTGAAATAACGGGTGGAAAATTGTCAGCCTATGTTTCAAAAGCTCGATTTTAAGAGTATTTAAAGCAACTTACCAGCGTTACATCCATCCGTAGTACAGCTGTAGTTACAAGTCTGAACATTGACTTCTCGTATGGTTTCTGTGGAACATCCATTGCTCGCCTCATAGTGAGGGCAACCACGCCAAATCGTCTGGAATATCCCGTGATGGAAGCTGTAAAACGACAGAACCAAGAAAAAATTTTCCCGCATAGACTATATAGGTTTTTCCATTCACAGTGAACAAAATGATGAATATTTAATATGTTATAAGCAACTTATTTGTGGAGAAAGATATTCAGTTCAACATACATCTCAATCCTTCTTCGATACCCTTGTACTTCAAAGCGTAATATTGTTGGTAGGGATATGTGCAGCGGGTGGCTGCATCTAGGCTGCATGTGTCGTAGCCGTCTGCCAATTCTCTAGAATTCGACGTACATGTGATGCATTTTGGTCGAGCAGCTGTGAAAAACAAAACATTTAGTGTCATTGTTGATTTGATACTTATCATAATCAATCCAGAATAATCCGGTATTGAGCCTCCTCATGTCGGTAACAGCTTGAGTTACTTACACCATCCAGTATTACATCCGTCAGTCTGACATGTCTCTTGGCAAGTTACTTTCTTCAAGCTTAGAGATCCAATGGTTGATTCAGTACATTCCGTAGTGACCGCAGCAGTTGCGCATTCACAGACAACACTCGATAATTTGTAGGCTGGAAGACCTGTCGAACGAAAAAAAAAAACGAAATAGAGTGAACAAAAAAAACGGTTAAAGTGTCATTGTGCGGAGACCTCTACGGAACTAAATGGTTGAATTTTGTGGTTCACTCAAGAGGCGCTGACGCTTGTTTATATTATGTCTGGTAAGGTAAAATAGCTGGAAAGGTGGCAATTGTTCTATTGTTTTTCTTCAAGATTCGACGACGCCTTGACTTTGTTTTTCTTGCAAATGCCATTATTTCCTTTGTGGCCTACCTATTCGACTACAATTCAATCCAAACAATGAGTAGATCCAAGGTGTTATTTCTCGAGCATATGAGATATTCTCCCAATAATACAAGGTGGTTGGCTATTAATAGTTTAATTGTTATTTTTTCGAATCGAAAAGGTGCTGAAATTTTTTTATTTTTTTATTCTCCTTCCTTGTGCTTCTGGTGCTAAAACTATATACATGAAATACATGTAGTAACCATATGTACGCCGTAGCTTATTCCGGTCTATATATACCTGAGTTTAATAAATTATAGATGAATCTATTCAAGATTATCTGGGATATCGTAGTCGTCATAGTTCCCAACGTCACTTATCACCTGCGAGATTCGCAAACGGACTGACTCTCCTAATATTGTCCTGGTCGCCCAGGTACCGTGGTTTATTGTTTTCTGTGGCAAGTATCAAAACAAGGATATTATCTTCGGTGTGGAAGTCTTTACAATTCGGCGCCTAATTTCCGCCCAAACAATCTTGATTTACGTATATTGCGAGTTTTCGTGATCTTTTTGTCGCCTTCTTACCGTTGTTCTGATCATCCCCGAATAACGGATGGTAACGATTACACTCCTTCGATATATTTACTTAAAATGTTAAACTAACGACGCTAAAACACTAAAATAACAGGCGAAACAGCCAAAGTTTCAAAAAGGCATATCATCTTCATAGGGGTCAAAGCTTAGAAAAATTTTCAACACCATCCATGAGGCAACTTCCGGTGTCGGCCGACGAATCCATTCCTAACTGATTTTTTTAAATTACATATTTCTTTGGGGTAAGGGTCATCGGAAGTGAATAATTCGCCAACCAGTCCAAGCTCACCCCATTTTTTTTTAATCTGGGTGAGCCTACGTTACGCGGGGTGGATTTTTTAAAGGTCCCAGGAATCCGACGGGACGCAACAACTTTCATTTTCTGGCGACACGTGTATCATATTCAGATGTTTGCATATCATAAACCGCACAAAACACATTACAAAAGTTAGACCACATCTAGGTGGTTAACTCTACCTCAGAATCTAATAAAATTTTATTCTTTTTAGGTGGGTTATTCTATCATTTACTTGGTTTCTAGCGGCTGGACTAAAATTGGGGAGCGAGGCTATCGCCAGTTATTCACAATACTATTACGCAGCAGCATGGCTCATTCCCATCTTAAAAAGCATTATGGTAAGAACCTTGTAATCTATAACTCTTGGTTATATACAGATCCAAATTAACATATTTGTTCTGATGCAGGTGCTTGCAATGTCGTCTGTAGACGGTGATTCATTATCTGGGATTTGTTTGGTTGGAAATCAGGATGTTCGAGCGTTGCGTGGTTCCGTGCTAGCACCTCTAGTGGTGTGTCTAGCTCTAGGCGGAATGTTCTTACTAGCTGGTTTCATAAGTCTATTCCGTATACGGAGCAGCATCAAAAAGGTAGCTATAGACGATTTTATATTCTCACAACCTTTTTCTCTAACAATTCTCTAATCTCATCCTTTCTTTACTTATAGGACGGCAGTGAAACTGACAAACTGGAAAAGCTAATGGGTCGGATTGGTATCTTCAGCGTTTCATACACCGGCAGCAGCTCTACTTGCCTGTTATTTCTATGAGCAAAAATACCGACCTCTTTGGGAATATTCCCATAACTGTGGAGGCCAAGTGTCGGTTGACTCCGTGGAAGGTCGTATCATGGCTAAGTCGGTCGGTTCGTCATGGTCGGAAGATTCTCATTCTCCGGATTTAAAATATGATTAAAGGTTTCTATCGGAGGTGCGTATGTTGTCTTTGCGGGACTCCTTGTCAATCTTCCTGCAAATATGGAGATAAAAGCCCGGCAAATCGCTGTGTCGAGACGAAGAAGCAAAAAGGTCGCCCGCTAGATGGCGTAGAAGACATGTATCCGGGCAAATCAGGAGGTACGTCATCACCCGATAAGAAGACGGATAATCGGCAAGAAGATTGCCCATCACGTAAACATCACGCAATGTCAACTATAAGCTATGAACAAAATGGAAGTCATGCAGGAAGACGGAAGTCATCCGATCGAAGATCCGGTAAAACCGGAAGTAAGGCTTGTAAACACAATTCACACTCGGCAAGATGCGAATCGTGCGACCGAAGTAGCCGTATATCAAGACATGCCGCACGATGCAATCGCCCCAGACGAAAAACAAGCAGCAGACACCACAGAAATGAAATCGTGTTTCGCGCCAAAGGCGCTGGAAAAGGCGAGAATGTCATATGTGATGGGGTTTGCTGCAATAACACTACTACCACTGATAGCAGCGAGAGAGCACAAACAAAGACTCCAGCCTCGTATAGATGCAAATGTCGTGGAAAAATGCATCATAACAAGCCCCATTCACACTCGGACAATGTGCTGACGCGCGAAACGCGTCGCGTTGGAACGCCCCGCTCGCCTTCGTCGGAACCATGCGACGCAACTTACGCAAGTTCCACCGGGAGCGTTTCGTTTCTACTAATACGCGTCGAAAAACTTCGGCTTCCTCTTCGTTAAGAGAGTGTGTCTATCAAATATGCGAAGAAGCTTGCGTTTGTTGCGAAGAAAATTTTGATATGAACAGTGAAGAAATCCCATTGCCTTCAACTTCGCAAAGATCGTGACGTTTTACGTCACGCGACGTTCGCGGACCATGTGAACGAACAAAAGTATCTTCAAATTCGCGCGAACACGAAGAGGAGCAACAGCGTGTTTCTTTATTATCTATTTCTCCTCAAGATAATTCTCACTCTTCTAGCTATCAGCAATGCAACCAGTACCACCATTATCATTATCTTGGAAGAACTGAAATCTGAAAACAATATTTTATTGATCGTTTCATATACGAACATTGCCTTCCCACCTCGCTAATGTTTCGGAGAACTTACCGTAATTTTTCTTTATTCATCGTAAAATTTTATTCTGAATTTTATTTACTTGTATCTTTAACCGCACTGTAAAAAAAGAAATCGTGCTTTTTTATTTCTACTTTAACCCCGTGAACGTTTTTCTTCTTGTAGAGCGCCTGTATATATATTATTTATCCAACTATAAAATCGTTTTTCTTACTGTTTTGATTTGAAATAATAATTTGAAATTAAATTTATAAACTTTTATGAAGGTGTAAACGAGTCGTGATGGATTTAAAGTTTGTTAAAATAAAATTAAATTGACGGAATCAATATCTTTTTTGATTCTGTGCAGAATCTGTAAATCTGAGGAAGGCGTATGTTTAGATTCAGACGTTTTAAGCAGCAACTATCTCTATTAGTTCAACCTATCAGTTCATCATACTATACGTTCCCTTCAGCAAGGTACCTACAATCACAGCTCAATAGGCATTGCATGCATCGGCTTACGAAAGTTCCATTACTTTCTTTTTAGCTTGAAAATACAGTATGCAAAGATGAAGGCGAAGATTTTATTTATTCAATCATAGTCAGGGCGGATCTACTATGAATCCAATGAAGCTTAAGATTCAGGGCTGCCAGGCCGGAGAGTCAACGTTCTGCACGTTGAAATTACATAACAAATCACACAGCTCCTTAGCCCATCTCTTGTTTTTTTATTAAACATGCTATCAATCCATTATGCCATCATAACAGGAAGAAATATTTTCAACATAAATAAGCATTAAAAAGCGCTTTGTGCTATAAACTAGTTGATCTATCAAACATACATCAGGATTTTACTGGTTCCAAAGGGCCCCATACCACTTCAATCTTCAGGGCCCCAAGAATATAGATCCGCAACTGATCACAGTAAGTAAAAAAAACTATTTCTACACCGCAGAAAGCTGTACTGAGCTATAGCTGTAGTGGTATTCATTCTGTTCGTGCGAGCAGGTTCCTTAAAAATGCGGTGTATTTATTTGTTATTTTAGATTTGTTAAAGCCATCGACAACTTTGATATATGTAGTGTGTCAAAAATTTGTCAGAACAGAACAACTTTGAACTAGGGTACCGCGCTAAGCTAAGGGAATTTAATCTCTTGATAGCGCCGTACATGTTCGCGTGTGCATGTAAAGGAAATCTTGACTTCCAAGAAAATTGAACAGAAAGTGAACACAAATAACTGTAGCGAATAAGGTTCAAAAACGTCAACAAAAGCACCTGTTCTGGTAAAAAAGATATCATCATTATTGTTGTTAAGAGAGGTGTTCTGCCTTAAATGGTACAATACAAATTAGAAAACTTATGAAAAGAGTGAAATCAGAGCGAAAAGTAATAATGGATGACAGAGGAGAAAATTCATCTTCTCTGACTAATTCCGAAGGTATTCCCGGTACACAAGTTAATGATGAAACATGTGGGAGTGGAATTTCAACTGAAAAAAATGGAAAACACAGTAGGCTACAAATTCAAGAGAACACCTGAATAAAAACAGAAGAAGTGATCGAAATACTTATACAAGAAATAACACTACCACACATTCTTTCTGTATATGAAATAAATAGAAGATGGTTTGTGAGGCTGCTAAATGAAGATGTAAAAAAACTTGTTACAGATGGTATCAAATACAATTTTTACGAAAAAGTATTCACAACTTTCCCAACAGAGGTATTAAATGATTTGAAGTTACGAATCAAGACCTGAAGAGGGTAATGAGTGATTTTGGAGAATTTTTGAGCATTGAAACACTCTATCATAGAAACTACAAAATTGCAAATGGCGTCAGAAAGATTTGGATAATATTAAATAAAACCATTCCACAAAAATTGAAACCACCCAAACATATCACAGGAAAAATAATCTTCACTTATTACCAGGGAAGATGGAAAATAGTGAAAACCAACTGTTATATTTGTCGTTCAAAAGAACATCTAGCAACACAATGCCCTCGCAAAATACACTGTGAAAGATGTGGGGGACAAGATCGTCCACATTTGACTAAACATTGTAAAACATTGAGAAGATCACTCACAGAAAATATCGATGAAAACCATAAAGATATTCGTGAAATATTGGGTACAATTGAAAGCAGTAAAAATACTGAAAATGAGTCCTGTACGATGGTTACTCTCATAAATGCTGTAGAGACCATGATTAATTCTGAGGAACCTTCAGCAACAACTCAATAATATTTGGTATCAGATGAACTTGACCCATTATCTCAAGTTCAACAAACAGAGAACCCTGCGAATGCTCACAGATCATTCAATTCAATTTTACTACGAGACTTCCAAGTGAATAAATTGAAGAAATACATTGACACAACAGAAACGGAATGTGTTTCACTTCAAGAGGGATGATTCAAAGATGGAACAGATATTATATTTTGGTACAAACAATATGGATCAGAAATTTAAGGAATTCAGCCGACAAATAAAGAAATTACTTAAAAAATCAAACAAAAAGCGAAAAAAGTATATGTTGTTGGGATGGTGCCATACAAAAACAAAATTGGAGGTAAATTTGGAGTAACCCGAATTAACAGATGTCTCGAGTTAACTTATGTAGAAATTGCAGAGCAATTTTCTTCCATGGATCAAGATTTGGAAGACTTATTTGATTCTGATATGGTTCACTTGAACGCCGATGAAGCAAAAATACTGATTGAACAAATACAAACAGCCACTGGAGATGACATTTTCAACAACAACCAAAACATTTCGGAAGAAAGAGGAAGAAATCCAAGAGTCCAGAGATAAAAAAAAAAAAAATCCAGTGAATCCGAATAAGTTGATGATTGACCCATTTGAACAATCTATTATGTAGAACAGATTGGATTTGATAGTTTCATTTAAATTTGAATGTGATCCACTACTGTTTAATTTTATTATTTGACATTGAACGTAGTAAATTATCACATTTCCACTTTTGAAGAAAAAAAAATCTGTGAAATAAAGTGTATATAGCTTATTAATTCATAATTAATAATTTATGTTTTTATTTGTGCATCTTTTTTACAGAAAAAAAAAGATAATTAATTCAGAAAGTGGAAATTAGCAATTGGAAACTGATTGGAATGTTATCAGAAGATGCATTGATAGATATATTCATATCACTGGTAAGTTTTCCCTTTTTTCAAAAAATTGAATACGGTAGGATGAATTTTGAAACAATATAGATATATTTTGATGATTATAATTTTCTTCCTGTTGAGTGAATGAAGGTTTGAATTACACTGTATAGTTTTCTCTCCCTGAGTATATATGTTAAAATGAATAGTATATTTAGTTGGGCTATTTTGGGGGTAAGACGTTGTCGTTGCTGATAATATTGTGGACATTTCAATAAATAATGATCTACGAATTCATCCATGTTTTTCACAATACTCGCATTTTCCTGTTGGATGAAAATTAAGTCTGTGAAGATGCTTGTTTAGTCTGCACTGTGAAGTTTGCAGAAGATATATGTTCGTTTCCTGTTGCCTGACTGATCGGGATATGATTGAGTTGTTTATCAGCTTCGTTTTATATGTTAATCCAATTTATAGTCGTCGATGGTCGGTTGATCTTTCATCACAATTGTGCAATATTGCATTCAGTGGAGTGCTACACATCAGGGTTGGAGTAATTGTAATTGTAATTAATTACAAATTTGGAAGTAATTGTAATTTAATTGTAATTGGACTTTTTTCTTGGTCGTGTAATTGT
>JAUELA010088661.1:0-10224 GCA_031471845.1 Boltenia villosa | reverse complement strand
CGGTAGTTTGACGTCACGGGAGAACCACCGGGAGGACTACCGTGAGGTGGTTCTACCAAGTGTGAAAGCGACATAAGTCGGCTTTGAGATATATCCGCATGTATCTATCAGAGTATGTCCATGTACAAGGTATAAACGTTAGGTTGCTTCTACAAGCTAGTGAGTAGATTACAGTAACAACAGGCAGGTTATATTTGTCGAAGAAATATGCTCAAACATTTTTTTATAGTTTGAGTTGTGTTTATTTAAGGTTTTTATTGGCATTTAATTTTCATTGCTTTAGTAGTCATATTTAAGCAAGAATTTAGAATACTTGTCTATAAATATGTAACAAAGTTCGCAAAATTGTTGTATCTACATTCAGTAGATTTCCTCATGTTATTCAGAAGAACTGCTTCGCATTCCGCATTATTTTCTATTCCAAACATGCGCGCATCACTAACTCTGCTGTTGTGATTAGTGATTATCTAGTTGGGTCTCTTGATGACCATGGACGATTTTTTTTGGATTTAATAATATATAAATTGTATATTGCCCATTTTTGATAAAGTGTAAGTGCAGTGTTTCCCAAAATTTGTGCCGCGGCGAACTTGCGTGCCTCGTGATAAATTAGGTACGCCGCGAAAGAACAAGGTTATATTTCCAAATGTGGTAACCACAAACTGAAATACGTAATAAAGTTCATATATATAACTGTCAAAGTGGCAATACACTAAACTGAATATGAGAGGCAATTCTTTTCAAGGATGTAGTTGCATTGTGCTGTCGTGCCCCTTTTATGGATACTTTTGGGTGAATGACGTAAATGGATTTTCTCGGTCGAGTGCACACGTTTTAGCAGGGCTGCGCGATGCGTATATTGTATTTAAAAACAGTTGAAATGAACTTGTTTCATTCTGCTTTGTTCATTACCAATATGTGTTGCTCGATTAGTTACATAAATGATAACTTGGATGTACCTGGCTCGTTCAGCATAAATATCCAACAACTACTTTTCTAACGCCACATGAATGAGTCTTTTGTTGCCAAACGCACGTATATCTACCAATAAGGTCGCAGAAAGTTAGTATTTACCCACATCTGGCCCGAACATTAAATCTTTTTGGCCCTTTCTTGTAACGATATACATGGCGTATTTGGACAAGAATTTCCAATCCAAATCTAACTAATATATATTCACCAATAAGCTTATATAATGAAATATATCCACCAATGAGCCTATATAAATGCCCTTTAAGCATAATAATCTACAGTAAGTGAAAAATTTTGAAGTCTAAAAAAAACAAACTAACTTTGCTGGAGGAATTTATACGTAGACATTACTAAGCTTTAATAGCAATCATAATATAATAATAGTATCTCTGTACACAATTATATTTTTGGTCGCAGCATTCAATAGATTATCAGACGCCATTTTAAATAACCACTTCAAATGCCGCCATTTGCTTGGTTCAATTGTCTGGTGTAGCAATATTAAGTTGATTTTGAGTACTGCTAAATGAACTCGCTCACTAACCGCCTATTGCTGACAAGTGGAATGCAATTTCGTGTAAATGCAATTTGTGGAAGTCAAACAAGTGCCCAAAAGTATTTTACATGGAGCAGCTACTTTTCGCTGTTCCTAAAATAGAAAATAAGCAAGCTGTTCAATTTTATTTGTCTTTTTAGCAGTAACAGTGCGATTGCTTTCGATGTAATCTTGTTATTAGTCGAAAGAATTGCTTATTGGTAACAGTTCTAGTTGATTTTACCTCATTATAACAGATTTAAACCAGGAAAACCTGTATTTCTCTTGTGTATGTCATGTTAATGCTTTACATCGATTTTATCTGCATGGATTTTATGGCAAACGCTATGACTATTCAGGTTGTAAGACTTTATATTTGAAAAAGATATTTCATACAGCTATATTGAAGTGAGTATGCTGAGACAGAATATTGAGAGGATTTTGTTATCATATGACCAATGTTTTATTCGATACTTCGTTTCATGGTGCGTCTACAATGTGAAGTAAATTCCTAAATGTTCCCTAATACAACTCACTTTATACCCTAAATCAAATCTTGCTTAATTTTTACCCTCGTCTGGCTATATATATTGTGTTGCCTAATTATTCCTTTTTCATAGATTCAACAAAGCACTGATCTTAATAATATTTATCCAAACTCGCAGATATATCAAGCAATTCCTATAAGCCTCAGAGTTTCCTCTTAACTAGAGATTTGAACCTTCAGCTAAGTTGATAAAATGGGTTGAAAATGGAAGCATCTGTAAAACTAACTATTAAATGACTCAGACAATAGAAAAGACATTAAATTCTACAGAATTAAGTTTATTTGAAATATATCCCGTGATGGGAATCCATCGATCTAACAAAGCATCAAGTTTTTAGGCATAAAATGTGTCTTAGCGATCAGAATGTGAATATGGAGAAAAATAATGAACAAAAATATACTTTGAATTATTTTACAACAAATTTCAATTTGATTAAGTGCGATCATATTCATCTGATATTTGATTTAAAATCAGTGCAAATTTTACCAAAAAAAATCAACAAAAATAAGATTATTTTAAGGAATCTCGCCTAAATTGATTATAAATTTACTAACTAGATAATTTAAGCTTTTTTTTCGGTTGATCTGTCAAATAATAAATATATAGTGCATGCGAAATTAACTACAGCAATATTTTTTCTACTTAATTTTTATGAAATAATAGCATGTGGATATGGTACAACTACACTATACATATATTTGTTCAAAACTACTTACAAATTACCAGAAAAAAAAAGAATTTTTTAAGACATTCAATAGATAAAAGAACCATTTATTGAATTACCAAGTCTTGAAATATTTCTACCATTTTTTCTTTTCAATCAGTAATCAAATCTCTAAATTAATAAGGAATTAGGCACCAAAAACTTTGCTTCGACTTCACAAATTACTTGACTGATCATAAACAACTCAAACTTTCCATTAGATTGAAAATCTGGTATTTGACGTGGACTCAATATTGATTTATTTGCTTCAGATGGATCAATCATCATATTCAAAAATAAAAATTTTACATATATTATGCAATATGTACAAATTATTGAAGTAGGATATTTTCCACATTTAAATTTGCTTAACTGTGAAAAATGAAGATAAAATGTAAAATTATAATATAAATTATGAATTATATCATATGCATCAATTATAACATATACATTTACATGGACAGAAAAAATGGAACTATACTTTTAGAATTTAAAAAACTGCGTTCGTTTGTTCATAGCGTCTGAATTACAATGAGGATAATTAATGGATAATTTTATTCAACTGTTTTATGTTTCTCAAGATATAATTTTGCAAGCAAGGTCTTCGTATGAATCGCCATACAAAATATTTCAAACCATACGTAAAATTTCAATCATAAATATCAGATGCAGAAGTACATATAAAAAAACATTGAAATGGGTATATGCAGTAAAACAAAAATGTACACAGAACTGGGAAAAAATTATAAATGGGAAATGCTTAATATGCAATATAAAGTAGAACTACAAAAATATTTTTTCACTCAATTTTGTTATTTTTTCTTCTTTTTTCTATATAGTTTTATTTTTGTATACAGGCAACGCATATTAAGTAATATAAAGTAGAACTACAAAAATATTTTTTTACTCAATATTCATTATATCAAATCCATTCGATGTATAGTTTAAAAGTATTTGTCAATTTCTTGTTTGTCCGACTTTCCGCTCCGATACTTTTTGATGACGTAGAAAATATGGCAGAATAGCTTCGGAAATCTTCCCGAGAAAAACTCCCATATTCCCTCTTTGGTCTCGAAGATTATCTGCACTTGTTTTCCGTCGTCATGGAAATGGTTGATTCGATTTCGAATGAACCTCAGCAAAGAATATATCGACTTGTGGTTGTACTCCAACTCATTGCGTCGTTTAGGATGTTTCTGCATTGCTTTTGCGTGAATAGCTTCTCCGTAAACTTTGACTTTACTCTTCTCAGCTTTCAGTCGTGAAGTTATCTCTTCCTTTTCGTTGTCGGTCAGAGGTAAGCATTCAGGCCAACTATTTCTCATGACGTCATCACCTTTGTTGTCGATTTCTTTGATGACATCACAGTCGTTTGGTAAGGGCGTCAAGTAATCGGAAACATCGATGTAAAATTGAAGTTTTCTTTCAACATCCCAGAAGTACGGATGGTTCAACACTTGATCTACTTTTGGCCTTTCCTGTGGTACTCGTTGTAGCGTCAGTTGAATCAAATCCTTAGCTATTTCAGCATCGTTACAAACAAGCCCATTCAGCTCCGCTGGCTTATTTGCCAAGATGTTGTATTTCCATTCCCAATCTTGTTTTCCAAATGCATGATTTCCGCCAGATAATACGTAATAAAAAAGTAGGCCAAGTGAGTAGATATCTGCAGCCTTTGCATCGATCTGTTCTCCAGAAGAAACCTCTGGTGCGGTCCAACCCTCGGTCCCCCTGCGAGTGGAACTGTGAGACATCATTGATCTTCCTGGCCTCATCACTTTACTGAATCCGAAATCAGCTATTTTTGCAATTCCTGTTTTAAGGTCGAATAAAACATTTTGTGGCTTCAGATCTCTGTGGGCGATTTTGTTGTCGTGAATATGTTTCAATCCCTCCGTAACTGGTCGAAGAATTTGTCCTTTGTTGGTGTGATGTTTGGAGAAAACTGTCTCGAATAAAGTTTCTTGTTTACATAACTCAGTTGCAAGATAAATAGATTTCAGTCCTCGATATTTAAATTCCCCGGATTTTCTGTACAGTAATACATTCTCATGATGGATCAGTTTTGATAAATTAGAAGCCTCTCGTACATCCGGGGTGGACTTGAAATCGATTATTTTTACGGCGATTCTCTCTGGTTCCATCCCGTCTAAAACACCTTCAAATACGCGATAATTTTTGCGAAGAGGACGTTGCTCGTCGAAGTAAACTCCATCCCCAGCGTGAACCAGCGACTTGTTCAGCCCAAGTGATGGAAAGGTTTTAGTCATTGGATTGTCTGCTTTATGTTTTCTTGACTCTGTTAATAGAAAAATAAAGCCATATTAATGTGCACTGAAATAAATTTTGTCCCATTATCTACTACTATATGTATTTTTCCAAGACGAATGAATGGATGAATGAATAATTCCAATAATTATAAAGCTGGGCAGAGAGTTCCTCTGAAATATTCAAACGAGTTTTGTTTCGCTTTTTTGGAATACAGAAGTTGTACCAGCTTCCTTATGAATTATTCGAAATGTGGTATCTCGTGGTCCCAATTGAAAGGTCAATATTATGCATTTGCTATGCTTACTATGGTGTCATAATGCGATCGATAATTAATACAAATTCACCCTGTTTTCTTCCCGCTCCTGTACTGGAAACCCCTTCACCTTGTCCCGTAACATCATGTACGTCCTCTGACGTAAATGATACCTCCTTCTTGTCTATTTCTTCGTTTAAACCTTCAACATCTCCTGTAGTTGATTCTGAAATGAATCGAAATTATTCGTCATGCTATTAAATGCATTCAAGTATGGATCGCCAACCGCAGAGCTCGCTCGCTACGGTAATTATTGTTGCGTAATGACAAGAAGTTCTTAGGTGCAACATTGACCAGATGCTTCGAAATTCAGAGTTAACTACAAAAATTTTCAAATGACGGAATTATGGAACAGAGGATATGGAATATTACGAAAGCTCAACATGCTGAATTTATGATAGATAATACATTTTCATGAAACCTAGGATATTTATAATAATGAGGTGGGTGGGTTTGAGTTCGAATTTCCTTTAATCGATACAATTCCTTACTACGCTCAAACGACATACAATCGATAAGGTGTTCCACTGAATTGTATTGAACAATTTTTAACAAGATTGGTCTAGACTCTAGACTATATACTCTAGACTGCTGCCATATTACTCGCATAAACATGAAAACATCTGTTCCAATGAAATGTAAGTATTCCGCTGTTAATTTTGTTTTTTTTGTCGGAAGAATTGGTCTATTTTCTATATAAGTGACAAATGATGTATTAGAAAATCTCACCTTTTCCTTTGGAACGTTTTCTTCCTGTTCCTGAATCATCTACATATTGTTGGACGCCTTCTGACGTAGATGGAACCTCAGCCAGATCGACTTCCTTTGAACCTTGGACATTTGCTGCCTTCGATTCTTAAAATACATTAAACATTCAGATCTTGCTAGAGTAAAACTGGGAAGCCACACATTTATGATCTCAGGTTATAGAGCGCAATTATTTGGAATAATTTAAAAGGCTAAATATATATTCATGACTTCCAAGACACTTAGTGCGTTAAACTAAGGAATGCTGGTAAATGATATATATTCATTGGTCATTAGAAAATGGTAAAATTTCAACATGTTTTACATATATTAAGCTGGTCCATTAAGTGAAACTTGTCATTTATTTTATTTAATTTCTGGAATAGCAACACAAACTATAGGAGGCGCTAGCGAGAGAATAGTACCAACAAACGCAGAAACATCAATTTTCATTTCACTTCCTGAAAAATTCATGGCCCCCATGTGTAACGCATGCCACAGGTCCCGCGTTATCTTACTCCGACCCTAGGTACAGTCATGCAAATTGCAGTTTGTCCTTGGTAGATCGAGGTAGAAAGTTGATTTACCTGTGAATTGTCGTTCTTTTTCCTCTCTTGTTTCACTATCATTGATTATGATTCCCCTGTAATAAAAATTCAATACAATTCAGAATCTACTGAGACAATCTACATTACCTATTTCACCAATCTGTGTATTTCCTATAAAAGTTATTCTATGTCACGAAAAGGAACATATGTAGCGAACGTTAAACAAACTTAGAGGTTAATTGAACAACTCATTCTGTCCACGTAGTAATAACGTTTCATTTTTGTTTACGAGAATCTCGTGACTTCTATTTATAACATATTCATCAGTTTCATATTTACGAATATCGCATGATAACATTCACGACTTGCGTGAATATAATTTACGACTTTCATATTTCCACTTAGCGACGAGAATTAATTATTTTACTTCGGCCTCTGGCGTTTTTAAAATTGCTATAAATTACTATCTTTCTGTTATGTTAGAACGCGATTCACTGAGGCGTTAGCCGACGTGTGGCGCGTGACCAGCCATTTACTTGAATACAATTGCATCAATCCTGGACTGAGTTTTTTATACCGATAACATCAAGGCTTACCTGGACAGCGTAGGCACCCCCTACACATATAGATAGGGAGATGCCTATTTCGAATTGAATGGCACACCCTAATGGTTGAACTTCCTTGTTCTCTCATTTCTGAAGTAATTGATCGTTAAATGAGATCCCGTAACTTCACCAGCGCTTCGGATACGCTTCATTGGACATGGCAAACACCGAAAGCTAGACTTCGGTAAACAGCCTAACAGAAGGTCGCACATCATGGTAAAGCTTTGCAGATAATAAGAATAAAATGTAATACGTTTCCTGATTTATTTTGGGTGCGAACTTATTTGTCTAAAATTTGAATAAATAGTTTTTGAATCAATTCCTCCATATTCGATTCGAAACACAGATTCTGATCAATCTGTGTTCGTATTGAGACATAGGTTTATGTGAATCTGTAATCCTTATTTCACCAATCAACAATCTCTGTTACAACAGATGGATCCTTGTGTAATTTATCCTTGTGACTGTTTGATGGTTTTACAAGATAGGAACGCTGAACATGTGTCATGATCACACACTTATAATTTTTTTAACTGCACATATAGATATTCAGCAACCAATATAATAACGAAACTGAGTTTGAAATTTCGATATATTTTTGTTCGCTATAAACGCCTTGAATCATTCAAAACGTAAAATGTGTCTTACTTGACAGTTTCTTCTGTCGTCGGCACTCGATCTCCTTCTTGATTGGACTCGTCATTCTCTTGTGTTATAGATTCATTGTCGTTTCCACTTTTTAGCATCCCTGAGATGTAATTAAAACGCATCAAAGGTTAATTATGCCATATGGAGAGTGGAGATTTTTATCGCTCATTTTTGACCAGATTTCTTGCTTAATTTCGAACTAATAATTCGGGGTACTGAACAACGGCAGGAACGCAGAAAAAACGCGGTGGAACGAGGATAATTGTTATGCCATAATAAATATCGCAGCGAAGTGTGAATACGTGTTGCGTAATAATAAATATCGTAGCGAAGCATGTATTGTATACTGTATACGTGCAACGGAGTAATTAACAAGCGTAACTTAGTTAGCATTAGGCGTACGTAAGCTTCGTACGCAAAACACGAACGAGTAATTCTTGTTTCTAAGACAAAATAAGCACGCAACTTGAAAATAAGCACATCGTTAGACAGAGGTTTAGAAAATAAGCACAAATCTTAGAAATAAGCACGAAATGGTAACCCTGAATATAAGGCATGATATATACCGAATATATAGTTATTTTCTAATTATCCAAGCTGATCACTTTGCCATACATTTTTAATGATTCCTTTGCGTAATATGTTTTGTAGAAAGCCTACCTTCTAAATACTAAACTGTTAGGATTATATCAGTAACCACATTGAATAAATGTGAGAATTTTGTTCATCATCTACTCTTTGTAGGTTAAAAATACGAGAATTGACAATATTACCTATAAATTCTCTTTTAATGTCTGAGGCGTTTTCCCAATTATCTGAGTTTGCAGTTACTTTAAATATGTAGTAATTGCCAAGGTAGATTCCTCTGTCATTGTCGATTTTAAATTTACATTCATGTTGAAATCCGCCTGTTTGGGTACGATCAAGTTCGTTCTCTCCACCCTTATCACATAACGATATGACGTATTTCTCAGCTCCTTGACATGTAGACCATTTCACGGTAATTGTTTCCTCATCTGCGGTAACTTTGATATCTGTTGGTCTTGACGGCCCTGCAGTAATATTGAAAGTGCTATGAGAAATATTGTACAACTTATTGGACTAATTGTTTAATTGTAATGATAAATTTACTTTTCTATTATATTATTCTTAGTGGGTGCAAAAGACTACAATGTCAAGTTAGAATCCTACTGGGCTTCATGGTAAAGGAAACCAAGAAAAATTTCGTTGAGTTATTGATTCTTATTGATGAGCAGTAAAAGTATAAAAGTTTAATTGAGAATGAAAGAAAAAAAATTGTAAAAATTTTCCAAAATGAGTTGGTTAATGCAATTAGCTTACTCACTTGTTCGAAATCTTTCTTCTTTTGACTCATAATCACACACACGTCGTGATACAGTAACGTTGCACACTACTAATGCATAGTATTCTCTGCCACATTCTAACTTATTGTTTGGGATATTTTTATATTTGAATGATTTGTCAATATTATGAGAATCCCAGACCACACCATCATTATTTCTAATTTTCACGCGGAGATGGTTTATGGAAATCCGTCTTGATTTTGGCAAATTCCAGCAGAGCTTTGCATTCTCAAGATATTTACCACTTGGAGGATATGTTTGAACGATTTTAATATCTGTACCTGAAAAACAGTGAAAACTCAACATAAATTTGTCAAATTTTGCCGCTGCTCACTCTTCGATGTCGTGGTGCCCCATGTTGGAAAGACATCTGGATACTTTATGGTTATTTAAAGATCTTACAATGAAATACAATTTTGGTGTGGAAAGACAGGGCAATGCCGCTTCGTTGTGAAGCTTTCAAGTATTAAGGCTGGAATACACGTAGGCGTAAACGCACGCGTTTTTTTGGTTTGTTTCATTAACAACCGCGCGTAATTCGATCCCATACGTATCCGCGCGGTTGTAATGAAACAAACCAAAAAACGCGTCCGTTTACCGCGTACGTGTATTCCAGCTTTTAAAGTCTTTTAAGAGGTGGCAAATCTTTTTCGAAAGAAAGATTTTCACGTGCTTTTTGTCATTTGGCATTATTTTTTCCATCCCAATTATTGAGAATTGAAACCTCGCATTTTCGAAAAATGTTTTATACTTTTCAATTCATCTTACTTTTGAATCAGAAACAATTGATGATAATTCCTCCGCTGTAAAATGTATGTACTACTTTACGAAAAAACTTTATCGAAAATCACAAACCGGTACTTAACCTTAAGTTTACGAGGTATCGTTGCGAGCAGGGCTGTGGAGTCGGAGTCGGAGCAAATTTGACAGGAGTCGGAGTCGGGAAAAAATGTACCGACTCCGACTCCTA
>JAUELA010088550.1:0-10229 GCA_031471845.1 Boltenia villosa | reverse complement strand
TTGTGAGTATCAAAATAAATTAATAGAACATTTTATATCAAAATTCAATAAATATGAATAGTCATGCGGTATTACGTCAATGTAAACTCGAGCGTCAGAGGTCAGAACGCAACATTCTATGTGGTTTTTGTTTGTCATCGCTGAATCACAGTTTATAAACTTTAGCTCAGATAAAAAACGACTATTGGGAGAGAAAAAATACACCAATGATTCAATGATTCAATATGGAGAGTTTTCCCGTGGAAAGTTACTGGTACATTGTACGTTCTGGATGAAGTTGAGAAGTTGTTATTTTTAGTGGTTTTGAGAAGTGAGAGGTAAGATTTCGAATGCATGCGGAGCCGACAAATATAATTGTCGGATGCAAAGCATAATAATACATTAAATGTGCAGAATTACATTTATGTTACCCTGACGCGTCAAAGGTCAGAATGCCACAACGCGCACTATTTTCATTCGTTTTGCTGAGTCATTACATTGGTCATTGCACAGTTCATCAACTTGAAGCTAAACTCGGGTTTAGTTTCTCATTGAAAGTTAGTTGTGCATTGTGCGTGCTAGGGGAGGTTGTGAGGTGGTTTTTCTTTGTATTTTAATAAGTGAGTGGAGAGATTTCGAATACCTCGTAGAATCGTAAAATTGTAAACATAGAAGCATATAGATTGTGTCAGCAGATGATAAGCAACAAAAAACAACGAATCTTCAAACAGTTAACTTAGAAATGATAACATTTGTATTATTAGATTAATATTCATAGAATCAGTTTTTCCTTTTCGAAAAATATGTTATGCAAACATGCATCTAGTTTCAGATTTACGATTAGATTTGCAAACTTTCCTGTGTTTGATTTGAAAAAGTGATAATTCTCATATGGGCAGCCTTGCCTGTATGACAAATATCGAATTGGGATTTAGGTCAACACTTATTTCTATCGATTACAAAAAGCAAGTTGAACACGAACACTGAAGAAAACACTTACCGAACATCCAGCATGCCTCTCGTGACCGAGAACGTTGTACCGGAGACAACACCTCCAATCTATGAAAACCCTTATGCAGTTATCGTTCGACCTCCACCTGCAAGGAGTGAGTTGAAATCAATAATTATGCTTTCAAATTACTCATATTAAAGCAGTGTACAGCAATAAAATGACACAAGCAATCCTCCTACAAACCTACAAATATATCTATTAACATACCTTCCTGTCACCGAGATATACCATAATTGCACCTAGTGTTCCGCGATGTTTCGTCGTGCTTTCAATTCTTATGTTTGAATTCTCTGGTTTAAAAGTTAAGTTGTGCTTGAATAAATTGACCTCTATTAGTTTCTTATAATATAAGAACATGGACGTTGATCTATGTGTGCATTGAAATTGATTTTATTCATGTGCTCGCAACTAGGAAGACCGGAAATATCCGAGTGATGTGGTCTAATGACGTAACAGTATTGAGATAAATCCTAAACGTTCACTATCTGTGTATCAGAATACCTGATCAAAAACAACAGTTTGAAAACATTCATTGAACCCTTTATCATATTAGATCATGTTTTAATTAATCAAATCAATACTTACACATATATTTATTAAATTTAACGTCATTATCGAGTACTTGTTACTTTCCCAGTCCAATATGGAATTTGTCCTATCCATAGAAATTCTAAAATCATTCAATTTTTCGTTCAAGCTGGCGAACAAAGCGACAAAACCGCTCTGTGGAAGAAGATTCTTCTGGGAATTTTCATCCTTATCATGGTTGTCATGATGTTCCTTCTGATCTTCGTGATGGTCAAGGTAAGGAAATACTTATACTTATCAATTTCAAGTACAAGAAAACTGGGTAAAGTTCAAGTATATATAGTTATTCATCCAAAAGATCGAATTGGAATTATTTAGCAATTTTAATTGACAGTAATTTGGCAATATGCCTCGTTGTGTTACCGGAGAGCCGTATCCGGCTTATGCATGGTCACATAGGTGACTCGCTGTAACCTCTGTGTAATGTGAGATCACGTGAAACCACAATGTACTGACGAGGAATCCAACGTTTTCCGTTGTTTATTCACAGCAAGGATCAGGGCGAATACAGCAAAATATTCATTTGAATGTTTATATTGATTTGAAAATTTATTTTCAAATTTGAACAAAATAATTGTGGCGAAATATTTATTCCGAAATGTCCATATTTACAGATTGGAAAGCTTGAAGAGAGAGAAGAAATGCATTTGTCAGGTATACCTAGATCCCAACAAGTTTATTATTTATTTTTCTTGAAACCTGTTTTGAATGTGTGTGTGTGTGTGTGTGTGAGTGTCTTCCTTATCCCTTGTATCGATCTTCAGAAGTTCTAAGCGGTTCTAGGTGATCTAAGCAACGATGCCAACTTGACCTTTGGGGGTTTCCATCGCAGAATCAGCATGACGTCACTGATGGGATCATATGCACTTTTAGAACGTGCTACTTTTAAACACCTTTTTAAAATCTACTAGTTCTCTGACGAATTTGATGACGTCATCAAACCAAATGACGTCAGTCATCTGTTTAATATTCTTAATAGTTTTGAACATCGATTTAAAAATACTGATGATTAAAACAGCACACTTGACGTCACGGATCGATTTCCTTTGTTTCTCTTTATCTTAAAGCAATAATACTTTTATCAAACTACCTCATATATTAACAACTTGTTTTTTTTTTGCAGAAGTTGGAAAGAATGTCCACCAGATTGATTCAATGAACATCAGTTTAGAGGAGATTAGACGTTTGGTGTTACAGTATCAAGGACCTGCTAGTACTACTACTACTGCAGGTAGTGATGTTGAGTAATGATATTATATATATTTTTGTCGTATCATATTTACCCTCGGATTCACCGGAAAGCCGGTGAATAGCGGGCTTATACATGGACGCATGATGCGACCATGCCGGCTTTCGAGCATGCTGAACTTGGGTAGCGGAAGAAAGTCGTGACCAAGGCCACGTGAAACCGCTCTGTACTCACGTCAAGGCTCAACGGTGAAGGGTGAACACGAAATATATTGAAGTGAAGTGATCAACAAGCGTGCAAGGCTTCGTGAAAGTGCTGAAGAAATCTGTGAAGGTGAAGCCGAGATCGCAACCACGAACCTCTAGGTGAGCATAGATGACCATCCGACGGCTTTACCGGGAGGCCACCGGACAACAGGGGAGCACTTCTCTAATGTAAGAGTGATGGACTCTAGATGCTGAAAATGTAATCAGTTGAAATAGTTTCAATAATCATATTGGAATTCGAGAGAGATGAGCAATTTCGAGTGAATACACCATTTTGGGCAGGTTAAAACCGGTATGGATTTCAAACCTTCCATACGAATCATCTGAAATGGAGTCGGAACGAAAATTAGATGCGTTTGTTTTCGCTTTGAATTAGAGATTTTGACCTGAATATTTATTTCACACATGAATTTATTAAATGTTACTTTAATTTTCTCTTCCACAGTTGATATCTTTCTAAGCGCCACCATAAGGGAACTACTTCTCTTATAATATATTATTCATATTATTATTTTTTGAAGGCGAAGGTGAAGCCAATTCTGGTCGTGTCGAAATTATTTATTTTACTTTATTTTTGCAGTTACCCCAAGAATAACCAATGTGATTCCGGTAGAAGGCAGTGGTCCCATGACAGGCAATGTGCGTCTGATAGGAGGTGGTCCCAATTCTGGTCGCGTCGAAATTCTTCACGATGGAGTTTGGGGAACTATTTGTGACGATGCTTGGGATTCTAATGCCGCTCAAGTAATTTGTCGTATGTTTGGTTTCACTGGGATCTCCGAAGCACATGAAGAGGCTTATTATGGGGAGGGAAATGGAAAGATATGGCTCGATGACGTCACATGTATCGGGGATGAGGTTACTATCGAATTATGCTGGCACGCAGGATGGGGAAGGCAAAACTGCGTTCATGGCGAAGATGCATCTGTTACTTGCAACTAAATTGACATTTGTGCCTCGGAATATACTGTAGTGAAAGCAAGAACTACTTTAATCATTACAAATACCGCTTAACTAGGACTGACATATCTGAACATTCAATAAACAGGACGTTACCGACAACCCATTTAATGACGTCATTTATTACGACATTTCAATTTCATTTTAACTCTACATTAACAACTAAGAAGTGTATTAACTTATAGAACTGTTTATGACATTCTAAATCACAGAACGAATATTTTCTTTTCATTTATCGAAACATATCTGGTTGACACCGTTTATAACTGATTCAATTATCATTTTATTAATTTTTGAAATGTCAATAATCCATGTTTTTTTTCTTATTTTTATCTCGGATTATGTAAATATATTGATGATTCGTATCTGTAAAGCAAAGTTTAATTGAATTCTTAATAAACGAACTGACAAATTCTACTTTTCTTAGTTTAATTTACTTCGATTCATTGTCAGATGATCCAGCAACGAGAAGACAAATTCGCTATAAATGAGAAATGTTCGCTTTTGTATATCAATCGATTTGAATCTTTTCTGTCAAATCAAAAGTGATTCAAAGCCAGAAATATGAAGAATTCGATGAAAACTGCCTGCTAGTTAATTTGTATAACTAGAAAACACAGAAATAATGGCATTTTTTTGTATATCCAGTTTACACCTTTGATATATCTAGCAAGTGTCAGTGAAACTTTAATTTTGATTGAATGTATAATATTCGTAGCGGGCTTATACCTAGACGCATGATGCGACTATGCCGGCTTGCGTGCATGTTGAACTTGGATAGCGGAGGAAAGCCGTGACCAAGGTTACGTGAATTTGTTCTGTACCGGCGGGAAATCCAGCGTCCCTAGTCACTTACTCACGTCAAGACTCAAGCGTGAACACGTTATATATATCTTTCTTAAATTGTTATGATTCTGCTATAAATTATCTATAGTTAAAAGTTTACTCCGAAGGCTTGCAGTACATCCGTCTCTACAGCCGTGGCATGTAACTAATTTTCGATATTTTATTCATGAACAATATATGATTATTTATTGAATAACATTCTTCATTCGAAGTTAAAATTTAAGATATTTTAGTGCAGATATTTGAATATACATTTGTGTGCATAACGTGTATGTGTAATGTAATTTGAATTTAAATTGAAAACTATTAATTTTACAAAAACAGACATTCAAGCATGTTAGCTCTGTAATTGACAGCCCGGTACTGTTACAGTCAGCTATAACATTGAAATCAAAAACGCGTGCCTGCAGTTTTCTGTCCTAAGTCCTATCGAGAAAACAGATCCATTTTAGTTTGAATGAGTTGTAATTATTGCACAGTGAGGCAAACAATCAGCCAGCAGTAATGATGAGGCACGGTTTTCTACAAAGAAATCAAATAAAGCATTCAAATTAAATACAAAACAAAGACAATTTCAGACTAATAAAATGTTATCAATCCAGAAAACAACAATGAAATAATATATACAAGTAACTTCCAATCTTACCGATTTATTTCAATATCCGGGTTTCCCAAACATTCGTACTACATCACATCACAAGATCGACCAATACCATTAAACTTAAAATTGTAGATCACCGCCACCTGCAGGTTTACTTACGTATTACGTCATCAGTAGATAGTTACAAAGTTAATAGTCACAAAGCAATTGAATGCAGGCAACTTAAACAGAACAGAAATATATTATTCATTTAGACTTTTATATATATTTGGTAGTTTTTAGTAATTTGCCGTTTTCTGCTTTGATGGGTCATTTCAAAATTTACTGATTAGAAAAGCAAAATTTAATTTTAAAAGGTTTAAAATGTGAGAAAAATCCTCTGAAAACGGCCTCCAAGCCACCTCATATTGGTTGGAAGTTCCATGTCCATGGCCATTTAAGGCCCATGTGAACATGTACATGGAGGCACAGGATGATCAGCCTTCATCAAATCTTTGATAAATATTACTAACTTTTTTGCTCATTGGTTTCTTGCTCATCAATGTCGTATTTGAACTAGATGTATCAAGAGTAAACTCATAATTCGTAAGAGAGCAGCATTGAGAGTAAAAGTTAGAAATTTGTTACAGACTTCAAGCTTTTGTAACATAAATGTAGTAGTCGCGATATCTCGCTTCGTTTGGTGGTGCTAAAAGATGTTACGCTAACGTGATGAATCCAATGCTAACGTTTTGATGTTCAGCAAAACAATATATATTGACATTAAAAACATATTAACATTCAATCTTTGACGTACAAAATCATATTTTCCGAATTACTAAAACACGAAATTTCTCCTTGCATGACCGTGCCTAAAATGTTCTCAAATCAACGAAGTGTATCAATTCTATGTTATCAAAGCACTTCGATCATTTGTAGGTACATTTACACACGAAAAAAACCAACATCAAGAGTAACAATGCAGGAATTCTTGGTTTCAGAAGAGATGTAGGAAGAAGTTTGGCACCAGGAAGACAGGTATCAGTAGGATCGGAATTATCATCATGCTTGCACTATATATTGGCTTACCATAATTTCTAAGCCTCAAACCGGAACAATTTTCAATTTTTATTATAGGTTTTTAAAGAAGTGTTTTCATAATCTAACTTCCCTTAAGCTTTAATGCTGTCACAAAAAAGGATATTGGTAGTTTATATCTCTAACATTAATTTGTTTGAAATTTGTGTTATTACGTTTATCGCTTGGTTTAGCGAGGATTTTGAGTCTAATTAATGGTTTATGATGTGATAAAAAAAAATGCGCGCGACAAATGTGCACAATTTTTAGCTTTGATCTCGAAAACCACAAATTAATTTTTAAAATTTCCCTTTTTATCGAAAAAAACAACAACAACAATGGGAATTCATAACTAGTGGCATTATTTTTGTTCATTTCAAAAAAAAAAGCATAAACAATTGCTCAAAGAAAGCTTTGTATTGTAGCCGCTCGTCGCTGAAGTGTGGTCCCAAATAAAAGACAACTAATAAATCTTACATTATTAAATAAAAACTGACAATTTTTGCCAACTAATTTAGGACTATGCAGATTTTAACATATTCTTTTTTCCTTTTCGGAGTATATGTCATTTGATTTAAAACCGGGACACATTAGTAAACCGTCGGGACACCGGGACAGACCTCTCAAACAGGGACTGTCCCGGCCAAACCGGGACGTATGGTAAGTCTAACTATAGAGAGCTAGAAATAATACAGAAACCAGTATGGGAAGATCCAAATAGGGTTAAAAGAAGGCAATTGGTACTTTGTTTATTCATCTTCATAATGAAACATTACACCCGCACATTATTTCAGAGTTGAAATATATTATTACCGTACTTCAAATTTTTCATGAACTTTTAAGGAAGCACAAACCTTTTATTTGACGTCATTATGAACTGATACTATTTTAAAATTGATAATTGATGAATCAAACATTTCCAACGTCCAACGTCCAATGAGTCCATATTTCTTTTCCGCTCCATGTTGAGGCACAAAAAGTTCAAATACCTCAGAGCATGAGACATAAAAATGTTTAGTAGATTTAAACGATTCAAGTAGTCAAGCATATATAGATATATCTATTAAGGATGGTCGATATTCTTTGTTCGTGTATTGTATCTAAGTAACTTTGTATCTGTGCAAAGGGGGCAACTTTTTCTCATACTTCCTCAAAAGCTAGAAAGTTCAAATTTAGCAAGCTGGTATTTCATATTCCATTGCAATTACAAAGTGGAAATTTGCAAGATGTAGTGGATAGGGTAGTTTTTTTTAGCGAAGCACTGAAATATCACGCTCAGGGGAGAGATTAAGTTTTGCACATATATGAATGGGATAATACAACATTTTAAATAAAAAAATATAATAAATGCGATTAGACATGCATTATGTTAACCTGACACGTCAGAGGTCAGAATGCCATATTTTCATTCGTTATTGCTGAGTCATTCATGAGTCACAGTTCATCAATCTTAAGATAAAGTAAAAATTTGCGTGGAGAAAAAAATACACCAACGATTCAGCGATTCAACGATTCAACGATTCCATAATTCAAAGATTCAACGATTCAACGATTAAAAAATTAAACGATTCAACGATTCAAAGATTCAGGATTCAACGAGTCAATAGTCTCAACGTGTCATAAAATGTTGTCTGTTGTGTCGTATAGTGGGTTTTTCGATTTAGTGTGCCGAATAGAAATACATCGAGCCTTATCAAACAAGAAAAACACAAAATTTCCTTCACCAGCAATCGTTTAGTGTTCCGGTTAGTTTTCGAATTACATTGCGTTCGCACTATTCGATTTCATGTTTGGTTGCTTTGAATGTCGTAATTGAAAACCCGGGGTTTTTGAAAGTGAATGCGTGGCATGGAATGTTCCTGCCCTTCTTTTGATTCATGTTTGGGTGTGGTGAATAACGAGTGGTATACTAATTTAGGATTGGTTAGAAAGTATAATTTTTTTGAAATAATGAAATGATTTTGACTGTGCTAGGTTGTGAAGTTATGTGTTTGTATACTGTATTATTTAGACTGGTTTAATGTTAATCATCATTATCGTTCTTGTTATAGTCTGATCTTGGTAACCTCATAAAATTATTTGATTATTATTCGTATATATGTATATGTGTATATACGTCGACGTACTGCTGAAATTAAGTTTGCTGCGCAACTGTCAACCTGTTTATGTACTGGACAACTGTAATAAATGAACTATCCTACTGTTGGTCTAAGGTTCAGTTTGGTGCAAAGCGAAGGTTTACGGTGGCTACGTCGAAATAAGAACCAAAGGATACCAGTCAGACTAACGCTGCGTCTCCTAGGAGATCGGCGTCGGTGGGAACACTATCCATCCGAACACTTGCATCAAAGATTTTTTTGTCAATTTTAACAAATTGAGATGGCAAAATCATATACCCTGCTAATTGAAACAGCTAAAGGTGAACTTAATGAAGCTTTTCAATCATTGACATCTTTATTAGATGATGTACGAAATGAGAAAACAGCAACGGCTGCAAGAGATAAATTTGATGAATGGTGTGCTGAATATGAACAATTGTTACATAAATTCATACAAGATAATCCTCCCATTGAGAGTGATGTTTTATCCCTGAAACAATTCTCAGAGGCACAAACGGCTCTGATCGATTTATCCAAAATAAAAATGAATTGTCAAGACTTGTATGCCCGTTTTCAAAAGAAGTGTATGCATCAGTCTGTAGTTTCAATGTCTGCTGCCAGGTCATATTCTGGTCGATCAAAAGCATCTGGCAGATCATTGTCATCTTCTGTTCGTGTAAGATTGTAGGCGGAAAGGGCACGGTTAAGATTGGAGTCACTTGAACTAAAGGCAAAACTGGATCGTGAATCTTTGGAAGTCCAGCAAAGGACAGAGCTTACAAAAGCAAAACTGGACCGTGAATCTTTGGAAGTCCAGCAAAGGAAAGAGCTTACAGAGGTAAAACTAGACCGTGACTCTTTGCAAGTCCAGCAAAGGACAGAGCTTACAAAGGCAAAACTAGTCCTTCAAGAGGCGCAGCTAGAAGAGGCTGCATATAATGACCCAGACTTCGAAGAGAGGCTGTCTGATGATGTCACAAAGTCTAACGTCACCCATCCTAATAGGCCAACTCTAAATTTGAGAGATTATGCTAGACAAGATTCTGGTAATTATGATCGTACATACGTCACAGTGGATGTTGCGTCAATTTCTAATGATGATTTAAATGTAGGACGTCCGAATTCACCAGTCAGACAGAATTTTGATGTGCAAACTTCTACTCTTCGAAAGTCTCATGAAACTCGTCAGCCTGAAAGTAACAACGTCCATCATTCATATTTCTCTGATAACCAGCCTAGTGGTGCCAATGGGCCGGAGAATAGATATGGAGACATACCCCGTTAAAATTTTGATGGCCAATTTACAAATCACTTGATGGACTTAACCCGGACAATGCAGCAAGGTTTCTATTTGCCGAGAATAGGTCCTGTGGAGTATGATGGTAACATTTTGGACTATTTCTCATTCATCCGAACATTTGACAGCGAAGTCCACAATCAGGACTACGAATACCGAACAAAACTACAGCAACTGCTCAATTCCTGTACTGGGGAGGCAAAATTGGTTGTTGAACCCTTTGTATGTTCGATATTCCGAAAATAAGTTATTTCGAAGCTGCATGGTCCACAGCTGAAGCTTGGTGACGATCAAAGTTGGAGAGACTTCGCATCGGAAGTCAAGAGATGTGAGGCC
>JAUELA010088439.1:0-10230 GCA_031471845.1 Boltenia villosa | reverse complement strand
GCAGACTTTTGCCCACGAGTGAAGAAAGTTGGTCGTTCGACGACCCAGCAGAAGATGTCGTTGACTCTCCTTAAATACGAACCTTTTTACTTAATAAACTAGTTCACATAGCCATCAATTTATTGAATTAATTAATTCAATCATATTATTTGTTTTCACTCGCAAAATTTTCAGAAGTACAAGTATTGGTAGGCTTTATTATTGTGCTTTGGCAACAAATGCCCCAACAGTTAATTTCTATTAAGTAAGCATAGCATAAGTAGTCAATTTATATATTCTCCTAGCTTTCGACAATCTTGTAATTGTTTTCGTACATAAATCATAACCAAATTAATTCCTACCAGCATATATTATATTATATATTGACAATCATCACATAATTATGCACATATATATATATATATATATTAATTTTAGTAGCTAGCTTTTGTCCCAATCAATCCTCATTGAAATTTTATAGTAAATAGAATTATTATAATAAATATATATACCATCTTATTATGACATTTTTGCAATGCTTATTATATGCAATCATAGGCATGGCTCATAAGTTACTGATAAATCGTTCCTAATGTTTTTGTACAAATTAAATCCTTTCACTGTAGATCAGAGGTTCCCAACCCAGTGGGCCCCAAACCCAGTGGGGGCAAGGTGCTATTTCAGGGGATGCAACAAAGAGAATAGTATACTATAGTATATACTATTGTAAAATCTTAAAATAAAAGTGTTAAGTCACTCTCTAAAATACCTACCCTTATTCTATAAAGCAAGCTAAGAACTCAATTCTTCTTATTCAGCACTTTTATTTCATGAACTATTTATATTTTTGTTGATAATCCATGATGTTACTCTGGCAGGCGTTTGAATTTTTAGCTATCCCAATACTCCGACTGGATAATAGATCAAACACCGAGCCTTTGTTACTCTTGTGAGGGTGTGAAAATTAGTCAAACCTTTCCTGGAGGTTTGGGGCATAGAAAGGGTTGGGGACCACTGCTGTAGGTAGCTCAGCTGTGATTGCATAGTTTTCAATTTTCTTAGACATTTACCATGCAATATAACCAAAGCGTGTTTTTTTTATTATTTGTAGAACTTAGCAACATTGTAATACATTAAAAATTTGAAGCTTTTGTTTCTTAATTGCTTGATAGGTAGACTGCAGGTTGTAGAAGAAGTGTGTTTTATAACATTATGAAAAGAATAATTTTGTTTTATACTATTTTAATTTATTTTCAATATATGTGATATCATATATCAATATATCATCCGTATGCTTGAGACAAAAAAGTAAAGATGATAAGATGTCATCACTCGAGATGCACTAAATGTTTAAAACGTTTCCAGACTCTCAAAACATAACTTATCCTCAAAATTTTAATTGACCTTAGATTTTTAGAATATGATGTATATTCAAGTATGGGACTCCCCTTAAAACCATTTAGATGAAGTGAACTCAAGAATGATCCAGCTCTCTCTCTTTTAAACTAATATATATATATATACACGTTTACCAACCGTAAAATATTTTTTCACGTCGATAATATCATAACATTAATATCCGTAAGGTGGAGCTATTGTGCTAGAAATCATAACTTTTCATAAAATGCATATGTGATACCTCTCTCGTTGAAAGAAGCAAGACGTACTAGACATGTAATGAATAAAATGCTTTATTTCAATGCTTTTGTAAATATTGTGATATTGGCCTTGGCCTTAAGATGTTCAGTTCTATGTCTGAAATTAGTGTATTCACTCTTTTTACTTGTTACACTCTGATCATATTTGGTATTAATTTTATTTCATATTTATTTTTTCCAGTGAAAACAATTTCAGTGTCTTCCACATCCAGCGGCAAGCAACCACTGATCCTGGAGAGAGAAGTTGTCAGGGAATACGACGCTTCTTCATCCTCTTCCTCTGAAAGCGACGATTAGAATGGAAGACACACATCTCTCTGATGCGTGACATGATAGCACCCATCCTACAATAGTCTGATCTATAATTAAAAGTAAACGTATGTGTGTTCATTAATAATAATATAGTTTATTGCTTTTTTCGCAAACATGATGTGTTTATTTGGATTCAGTAATTTTCAGCAAACTTTCAAATAATTTGGGATGGGCATTTTGAATGACAGTCAATTTGATCTGTATTTAATAATTTAAAAAAAAAAACATTGCCTCCATTAGGAAAAACTGATCTCAAACTTCAATAGCATCAATAATAAACATATAAGTAACTTTTTAAAATGAAAATTCGAGCTGTGAATTGCATTGGCCACGACAAACTTATTTTCCGATTCCTAAATGAAATAATGTAATTTTTACTAATACTTCAAATATAAGAGTTGAAAAATCTCATCGTTGTAATAAATTTCACTGCCCATTTTAAACCTTTCAAATTCGTAACCATCATAACCTTCAATATGTAGATGAACGGAAAAAATTAAGCTACTTAGAAACGTGCATTGTATTTGTGAAATTTCATATATTCAACCGTACCAATATTTAGTAATCGTAATGAAAATATAAAATTGCAGAAAAAATATACTTCAAGGGAAATTGACTACAAACAAAAACGTAAAACAAAAGACGTCAACCGTCAACACTTCAAATCATATCGACTCATATTCTTGCAATAGATTCTAATAGTTTACATTCCTTGTGTGCGTTTTAAATTGTATTCTTTTCCCTTGGAGTATCATTTTTACAGTCCCTTCAATGCTTCATATTTCTCCATGAAAAGTAATGTATCGAGTCAAATTCGTACGAACTTGGAACAGGTTTCTGTATTGATGGCATATGATAGTATATAAATGTATATGCGTTCAGTCATGAGAGTTCATTTATACCCAGTTGATTATAATTAAATACATTGTGTCCATTGTTCACTGCTCACTGCTTGTTAGTGCTGATTAAGCTCATTTGCATTCGCTCACGTATGCACAATTTGTTCACGACTTAATTCTGTTGCAAGAAGCTTTAAGCATCCTTCCATCTCTGCAAATGTGAAAACATTCCAGCGGACCAGTTGAATAGACTATTTGAACCTTTACAGCAACTTGAGCACCACATGTCATGTTTGCAGTACAAATTTTACCTAATTCTACCTAATAGATTTTAATTATCATTAACCATCCTACCTAAATTGTGTTGTTCAATTCTGTCTCGTATTCTAAAAATTGATTGAAATGAAACGTCCTGCAGAAATTTGTCTTTCTCATTTTTACGTTTTAAATGTTCACGGGTTAAGAAATTCTTAAATTACTTGGAGAAATTGATTACATACTTAATTAATAAAAATATTAATATTAACAAATTAATATTAACGAATCTGAACATGCTGATCAATCCATCAGTGTTTCTAATGCCTATGTTGTATACAGGCGTCCGTTACATGAAGCGATGGTGCGGGAAACTGCAGTGCTTGCAAAAATTGGAACTAAATGAGTTCAATATTACCCTAGTTTAATTAGGTTCGAATATTTTCACCATGACTCTTCGTTCCAATCCAATATTCATCCGCCCGTTAAAAATCCATCTAAAATTTGTTTTTAATAAAGAACATGTGTCCCCTTTGTAAGAAAACGAAAATAATGAAGCATAAACAGTAGATGTCGCTCTTAATGTACTGTATTGAATTGTGGGTTGCACAGATTCAATGATCAAATGCGCTTGTATTGAAATGTATCTTCTCGTTCATACTTTTAATGAAGAGATGTTCCAGAAGAAGGTTTGTTCAACCTTGCAGTGTGCCCACATACCAGTCGAAACATTCAATTGAATGCATACGACTCCCAACATTTATAAATTATATACTATACATACAAAAATCAATATTTATTCCGAAAATTATTGAGAACATTGTTGTGAGTCTAAATATTCGTCTGGCGCTTCGCTACTATGTGTTATAAAAATTTTTTCACATAATATCCCCAACATAATTTGATAGTACAAGCATTTGAGAATTAAATGTTTTATTTTCTGGCAACTCTATGATGGCACGCACATGAAGTGAAATAAAAGAACGTCAGTTTGTCAATAGATGATAAGGAAGTTTACTCTGTTATGCGCAAGCTGTTTTATCTTTCACGAATGATGTCGAATTAATGAGTTAAGATATCTGTAAACATTCCAAACGTCATTTAATGTACGAATTCTCGTAGTAAACAGATGTTGACTAAAATAGATAAATCGTTATAGATTAAATATTAGATTTTGAGAAAATTTGCACGCGAATAAACGTAGTCGCCTTATGTTTTTTATACCATCTGTTAGGTGATTGGTCAATGAAAAAGGGGTGCTTTCCAATGGGTTTTATAGCAGACCATCTCGCGTGCTTTGGAGCCATATTTACCTGGATATTTCTTACGTCCGTGACTATTTCAAGGATTCCTGACGAATATTTACTCAGCAAGGCGATAAAACAAACATTTTGTAGACGTAAATGTCGCGTGATGAGCGCAAATCTCAAGGTTAAACATGTTTCTAATATATATCTAATATCTAATTATAATTTGCGTTTGTTTATAAAGAACAATTAGAAGATCATTGACGTCATCCATATTGAATTCACATCAGCGCGCTCTCTTGTGTGAAAGATTCTGAGTAATAAATCTGTCGGAAACGAAACAGATGTAAATAAAAATATCAAGGTTTAAATATAAATTTCTGTCGCCTTCATCATCTCTTCATGCCGTGATACATAATATAAAGTATTTTAAAGACTGCCTTCATCACCCTTTTAATTTCAGGTATCAAGTTTTATGCAGGATTGACACATACCCACCCAGCTTTTCGCGACATGGCGCCCCTTCACCACATCATAACTGTACCCACCTCGAAACCTGTCATTTTCAACTATTAATGCGATCTAGTGAATTGCAATATTTAAACACCGTCTTGTGTGTGTGTGTGTTTACTTGACCTAACCCCAATAACTTCGGAACAAAAACACTATTCCGCGCGGGCTAGGAGGCTTCTGTCTGCACGCACAGCCTGATGGATCACCGGTCCTGATGTCTGATGTCTTGGAAATCATCATTGCTCAATGGAATAAGTTCTTCATTTGACTTTTTAAGGCATGTGTATAATAATTAAAGTTTAAAACTTTTTTAACATTAGTTTATCGCAACAATTAGTCTTGCCGCTTTCAATCTAATTTAATTATCGGGCAGTCTGAATGAATGTCTATGAGACTATGATTATATACATATCTTCGACCATAAATTACCGTGCTTCCTGAGCAATGAAAGATGATCAAGATCAGTCAAAAGGGATTTTCTCAATTACCAATGCAATTCTTGAGGTGCATCAACCTGTAGAACATTGGGGATTGAACTAAATCCCAAAGATCATCGAGGGATTAAAGGATTGAATGTAGATGCGTTGAAATGGGAGAAAATAAGATCTGGATGTTTTTTTTGTGGAGAGAAAGGCATCTTCTAATCCCAAATTCAACAATTTATAGATAGTTATCTGTTATTGAGTAGAATTCCGGTTGAATCTTTCCGTCTCAATTCATACAAACGCACGATAAGTGCTATATCAAAACAATTGGATTAACATCATTGACAACATTGGATCTACGGAAACAAATGCTTAAAAAAATTATTATCAGTAAATTTTCCAATTCGAAATGTGTCACCATTATGACGAAACGTATTTCTTGATTTTTTTAGAGCTAGAGACTACGAACGAGATTCTCGTAATTCCATTTTTTTTCTTCCATCAAATTTGTCTCTCTCATTTGATTCCAACGAGAACGTATTATTTTCGCCATTTTGTATCAGTCATGATTCGATCTAGACATTTTAGGTCAACAAACAACACGATTTAACTGAGACCTTGACATTTAGATATAAATACATCGTTAATATCACGCCGTTCAATCTAAATCGAATATATACAGGAAATGGTTTCAAGGCTACATCCGTAATCCAACCACCTCATATATATCGACATGCATACCAACATTGTACTGGAAAGTTCAAATAACAGACGTTTCAACCACATTGAGCCGCATATTTGGTTCGAAGGCACGAATATGACTTGTAGACGCAGTTGTATAATCAACACAATTGGCGCAATAAAGAAACGATTCTTGTTATACAAATTCGTATGATTTTGTAGGAATGATGGCGATTATGGTAAAAACATTGTTCGGCCTGTCTGATGATTTCATGCTTTGAAGACGGATGGATCGATGAACTGTTGAAATTTACTTTATTTATTGGCAAGCAAATAATATCAAACGCAATCATTTGTTAGCTGTACAAGCCCACGGATCACATATCACAATAAATAAACCAATCCAGAGTGTTTTAACATTTGAATCTTCATATCTTGACCCTAATACAATTTCATATAATCATCACCAATTTTATATTTAAACACTACCTTAGTATTATTTCGACTGATTTAATTAAATATTAACGAGAGAACTAAATTAACATCGTCGAAAGCTTCAAAATCACACTCAATCTACCTATCATATCGTAATCTACTTTGCATGAATAATAAAACCAAGGCGGTTAAGTCGCTAATACAGGTGATTCCAAGAGATGGAGGAATATTTCTGATAAGGTACAGTATGCTCACGTTGAAAAAGTTATTCCAGGAAGATAATCGAGATAATTGAAAGATATCCACAGACACTAATGATTTTATCCCGTGGATTTATTGACATCAAATTGAAGTCAGGTGTTACATAACGGCCATTAACCATCGCAAGATGCTATTTTGGTCGCCAAATTCAATGCTAGAATGATTTTGAATTAATTGCCAAGTTGGATGAGAGTAATTTGTTTCTCGTTATTGGAGCAGAAATAGTTCAAATCGTGGATAAATTATCAAATAACTATTTAATGACATAAAAATTGTGTCTGACCTACTTATGATCAAGGAAACATTATTTTTCAAATTTACCAAACTGAATTCCTTCTGGGTCATCAAAATTAATATGTCTATAGAGGCATTTCGGAACGCCCACGTATAATTGATTATCGAAGGATCATTTGGACCTATGTTGTGCCAAACTGTTTGATCTCATGATCACGTGTTCTCGAAGTAATATTTGTCGCATCAATCTTTATAGTGCTGTTCAGCACAATCTATTTGTATATTGAATGCTCGTTCTACTAAGTCAGATTACAAAAAAATATTATTCTCAATTCATATATAAAAATTTATTTTCCCAAATTCTGTCCGGATATATTCTATACATAGATATTAGAGGTCGTGGAGAATTTTTGAGTTCAAAATATGAAGTTATGTTTTTTCAGCAAATATTTAAGGTCATGTGGGAAATATTTAGTAAATATTCCGAAAATAACTGGTGCTATGAAGGCAGTCTGTTTCAAGCTAAATAAATGAGAGTTGCGATTCTAAACTCATACCGAACAATGATGCGTTGTATGGTGTATATCCAAATCAAAACATTTATTTTTGGATCTCAAAACCAGCTATTCTCACGCACATCATAGTAATGACAATGTAATGCTGTTGCCTGCTGAAATATAGTGTATTGATTATCTTATGTCGACTATTGAACATATATCAGTGCCAAAGTTAATTAACATCAACTCCTTCATCTTTTTTTCAAGTACATGACCCTGAACGTTTGAAGGTCAACTTTGTGGTCCCTTTTGGGACGAAGATACGTACGAAATGGGAAATTGGGCTAATTTAAAAAGCTCTTAGGGGGAAGGATCAGGCAGTAATATTGAATGTCAAAGATTTCTCTCCTGAAGGAAATATTTTTCGCCATTTTGTGAAAAACCAAATATCTTCGATCTCTTTTTATGATAAAGAATTCATCTGTCGAGGACGTTATTTGAACCAAGTAAAACGAAGAAGAGCAGAACAATTAAGCATGGTTTATAAAGGCATTGAATTAATTATCTACGGAAAATCGTTCATCCGCTGTTTTATCTAATTTTAATATTTGTACACGTATAACAATCAATCTGGATGAGTAAAATATTAACAAGGAAACTTTCAAATCAATTTCTGAGAACACATATTCAAGTGGATTTTTTCGTAAAATATGAATTTGATAGAAACTTGTCTTCGTACAATTTGAGTGTGGGCCAATTTCCAATGAACGAAAAGAAGATGAGCACATACTTTGTCGAGACCCAATAAGTAGAAAATGCCAGACCAAAATTGAACACAAATTCTGATGTATGTGTAAACCCATCGGGGTGAGCGGGTGTTGGGGCATGTCTACATATGGCATAGTAATTATAAAGGTTCTACTTCTTTCGATTTCTATAAATAAACTCGTGGAAGAACGATACATTTGTTTCTACAAAATATACGTTGTGGGATGGGCAAAAGGGGCTCGACTGCTTGAACATGGATCCTATTGTATCGTGATTCGTAAAAAATCCGTAGAAAGGTGGCAGCAGTTCAATTAACTGAAATTAGATCCAAAAATGCATTATACTACATCTATGGTTACTCTAGTGACGTCATTGAGTGGAATCAGAGAGGTATCAATTCACATAGTATTGACGGACTCCGACCCCCCTGAGCAATGTGGTCTCTGAATAGCTTGAACACTATAAATACGCTCCTTGCGTGAAAACAAACCTTATGCAAGCCCTCGTCATAGTAGAATCGAATTTTTCACTGTGTAAAAGTAAAAAGGTAAATACGCCACAACACTACTGACATTAAACTTACCATATTCTACCCATCACCCTATATGAGTTCATGCTAGTCGAATGTTGCAGTGAGTTCTTATATTATCATTATCTTACGAAAGATTATTTAATTTCGTTATACCCTAACGTGGTCTGTGTCACGCAGTGTTCGTGTCAAACAAAGACCAACTGTATAGATCGGAATTCCAATGAAAACAAATAAGTTCTGCTAAATCAAAAGCCCCGAACATTCTCGTGTGACAAATATTCGTCTTCAAATATCCTGTGCCAGTTTCAAAGACAAACACCGAAAAAGGAGCTCCTCGTTGGAGGTATGTTTGAACGGTGCCGTGCATGGCGTGCGAGAAAGGGAGACGCACCCAGCATTCAAATTCAAGCAGCAGACATTATTTTTTTTTCAATGTAACAGTATCTACAATCAGTGCTGTAACATGATATTCATATACCTGAAGACAGGTGTAAAACAAGTAATATTTTTGCGTTTCCTCAACTCTTATTCTACTTAATGTAACTTTACCAACGAACCAACCAGCCAAAAGTTAATAGTTTGGGAAATACGCTGAAAAATCGTTGATCTTGCTGTAGTGTTCGTTCAAAAACTCCCTATAGAAAACTATTTACATACTTTCTGTATTTCATATTGAAGGAATCATTTCCGTTCTCTTTATAATTTCTAGTCGAGACATACACGCTCCCGTTCAAATTACTCGCGGTAAAATCACAGGGAAAAGGATTGTAAATATAATTTGTCTCAAAATAAAGTTCTTTTCTTTCCTTTAACTGCTGTAAAAAATATTCATTTGAATTTCACCATATTCCAATCACTATATGAAGGCCTGTCCACTCACTCTGTTGAGCTATAAATAACCTGCAATAAACTCGTAGTTCGACAATTTCCAAGACATAATGAGAAACAAAATGGATAGGTGCAATTTATTGGGCAATCGAAAGCATTAGTTTTAGTTTAAACAGCAAAATAACCCTCGTTACAGCAGGTCGAATATTCTTACACTTATAACGAGAAACGAACGGCATGGGCTTTAGGTTTTTAGCCACATCAAAATTACATTGAGTCGATTAAATTCATTAAGAATATCCGTTTACTGGGCGTTGCTTGATACTCTATTTTATTAAACACATATGCATGGATATTTTAGGCAAATAATGTAAAAATCGTTGCAAGATGTTCCATCTGGCCTATAAAATTATTTATCTCATATTTAAAATCGTCAACAACTCATAGTACAGTATCATGTTGTCAAGAAGTAACAAATAGTATTATAGGTTACATTTCCAAGGTTGCAAAAAATTGAAATCTCAAAATATCTAAAGTTGTGTTTTCGATTACAATTAATGAAAGTCTCTGCTGTGCTTTTCCTCCATAAAGATTAAATAAATGTTTGCAATATAATAACAAACACAGAGGAGGGAACCAGATGAAATAAGTATGCTAAATTGAACCAAGCTGAATAGAATAACGTAAAGACATCGTGAAGAGTGGCTGATTCCACGCTGCCCTTCCACATATAAGCTCGTGTCCAAGGCGTGATTTGTGGTGACCC
>JAUELA010088438.1:0-18990 GCA_031471845.1 Boltenia villosa | reverse complement strand
AAGGAACCAATCAGATCGATGCATTTGATTACTCTTGATTTGAAATCGACTCGAAGCTTACGTTAATTCCGCCGTGTAGACTCCAAAATTTATCCATGTTACAGATCGAAACTTAGGTTAATTTGCTAACGTGGTAGTCTATTCCAGCACCTCTTAAAAATTTCTAATTCTGAGTTTTTTTTTCAGGGTGCATTTTTGCCATCGGTGGAATAAATAGGGAGGGCAAAGTTCTTGATTCTGTAGAAAAGTACAACCCACAACAGAATTGCTGGTCTGAAGTAGTTTCCCTTAGGGAACCAAGATTTCACCCAGCTGTGGCCGAGCTAAATGACAAAATTTATGTGTTGGGTGAGAAAATGAAATTGATTAGAAATAATGAGTAAAGTTTGGGCTGAGGATCAGATTCGTGCCTAGTTTTGGATCTTTCATGATGGGTCGAAATTTAATTTTTTCAATCTAACATTTGGGACCACTTGAACCTACCAACCTATTAGATATATAAGTAGAATTTTTATTTTTCGGTATTTGAAAATGCAAAATTTGGATAACAGCGGCCAGTATAGCAAAATATGGCATGTCACTGAAACCAGTTTATGACATTGCAAGATGCAAGACTATAAATTACACATGTTAAATATGAAATTAGGGAGAAAAAAAAAAGATACAAGAAAAGATGTCGGGGAGAAAAGAGTCAATAATTTTAAATTTAGATCAAATTCATTTTATTGAATTTCACTTGTTTCTCAGGTGGTAAAGACGGAGATCGGTATGATATGGACAGCGTAGAATGCTACGCTGAAGGTGCTTGGATAACATGTGTCCCGATGCCTTATACGAATAGTCTATTCAAAGCTTGTGTCATCGAAGGAAGAATTTTTGTTGTTGGAAGGTAAAAATATAAACTTTTTTCCATCCAACAGTTCAAATAGCATGTGCTGTGGGGACACCTCGAACTCCTGCCTCTAAATAATTATATAAAATATACTTTGATTAAATTAAACCAGGATGGCATTTCATCACTACCACTGGCTACTTTTTAAATTCAATTTCTCTAAATTTAATGAAGATGAATTTCCTCCAGAAAATTATTTCACAAGCGTCTGTACACAGTTTCATCGATTTTTTTTTTTTTTCAACCCTCGATTCACCAGAAAGCCGTATCGGGCTTAATACTCTCCTAAATTTGATCCAAAGAATGAAAATGTATAAAGTAAACATGCTTTTTATTGTTTTATAATCTGTCAAAGGTCTAAACTTTTTTTTTAGAACTCAAATCGAAATGTATCAGCCTGAAGACGAAGAAGGATGGGAGGAAATTATTTCTTTAAAGGGCAGAATTTCAGGAATGGCGTCCCTAGTGCTTAACTGCTGAAAATCGAATTTAACTTCGCTCACATTCACCAACGATCATATGACACTTTTTATCGTTAAAATAATAGGGATGGGCATCTCTGATTCTGGCCTAATAACAAATGGTGCAAAATGAGAAATTTAGTAAAAACTGCCTGAGATTTGACTAGCAAGAAGTAAAAAGGAGCTTGTGCTTGTGTGTGTGTTCGTGTGCTTGTGCTACTACTAATCCCTAGTGTTGTGACTCTGAAGTTTAGGGAACAATCATGTTATATTTAAATGGTGCTCACAATCATGATTATTGTGTCATAATGAATACAGCTTTCAATCACAAAGTGTTATAATTGCAGTGGACAAGGGGGGAAAGTCCGAGGCCCAACACACAAAATAACCCTAACTTGTTTCAAATGACAATGGCGCTGTGACATCACAAAAAGTTCCAATTTTTAAGAAGTAGCAAAGAACAATGTCTGTTCCTTTTGGCCTCTTTGACATTACTTCGTATTTTTTATGCTTAAAAAATGAAATATAATTTCTGCTATTTCGATTTTATTGCTGATATTTTAGCTATCAATCTTTGTGTGGTTTAGTAGTACTTTTGTTTTATAATTTTATGCTCTCTATATTTATTATGTAATTATTGATTTGTGTGCCTTTATTCTTCATTAGTATGCTGCATTCACTGCTATATGTGCTATATTCTACAAGAAAAATCACTGCTTCAATTCTGACCACTGCCAAATTTTTTTAGACCATGAACTTTTAATAAATTAACATATCATTTGTGTTTTTATTTATTATTTATCAGGTTAGAGTTCATGGGTCAAATTAGCCACTTTCTCATCCTCATTTTTCAAAAATGTTGCAATTCTTCTAGTCCGAATATGTATTTTTGGAATCCCGGACATTTCGCCATCATATGTGACGTCATAACAGAGGGACATTTGGGAACATTCAAAAAAATTCTTTTGTGTGCCGCTAACATTAAATATAACCCTAGCTCTAAGATATAATTTTTTAATGTTGGCGAAATGTCCGGATACCGTATTTTTGACGTCATAACGTATTTGTGACGTCATAACAGGGACATTTGGGAACATTCAAAAAAATATGTGTGTAACTAACACTAAATATAACCCTAGCTTTAAGATATAATTTTTTTAATGTTGGCGAAATGTCCGTATTTTTTAAACAGTTGACTCTCTGTCAGATGCTGTTTTTTTTTTCTTTCTAAGAGTGAACAATCCCAAAAAGAAGAATTATGTTCAATTCATCCACCGTTCTTGATTGCACTGGGCCAGTGGTCGGCAAATTTTTTTTCATATAACACCAAACCATATCTCTGTATAATCATTGAAAACCAATTATACTTGAAACATGAAATATAACTACTACAGTACTATTTGCAGCATATGATGCCTAGTTATACTATTTATTTTATTTACAAATTTACTGCACATATCAATCAGTGTGATTTGTGAGATTGGTTGCATTCATCTGTAGTGAGTTTTATTAAAGTTTTCTCATGCTTCCTATATAATGTACTGCATAGTCTGAAACATCCACTGGACAACGCGTATATATCAAAGAGCCTTTAGCGGCTCATTAACTCATTTGCCGACCATTGCACTAGACCAGTGCTGGGCAAACTTTTTCTCTCCGCGGGCCGCATGGAGCATCTGTGAATCTCTTGCAGGCCGCATTCAACAAAACTATATTTACTAAATGTTATTTCCACACATAAACGCAATTATTATTCATGCAAATGTGTTTGCGTTTGCAGCATGACTGCAAAATCTCATTGCAGACTCGTTAAACGCGTTTTTCTTAGCGAAAATGTATGGACTATACAAATTGACATCGCCTTGCGAGGAAGTTCGCGGGCCGCACAAGAGACCTCTCGGGCCATAGTTTGACCACCCCTACACTAGACTTTATAATTAGGTATATCCACGTTTGATAGGCTTGTCATATAATATCTGCCTGTCTAAACTCAACTGTCAAAATCGATAAGTTCAAGCAATTATGTTTGTCAGTTTCTGATGCAAATTCCTTCAGTTAGGTTAAGGTCCCTTGAGATTTGCAGATTACACAAGAGACCGCAAATTACTCATATCGCACAGTTAGCTCAGACAAGTTATTATCGAACAGTCTATTAGTGAGACAAGTATTATCGTAGTTCCAAACAGTACATGAAGGATGCGGTAGATTTTGAACCTAAATTTAGCATGAAATGTTGCTAATAAGTGGATTTGTAACACCTTGAGTGAAATATTTGGCAACTGAAGAAGTTTTAATTATTTTTGCCCGGTCATGCGTTGTAAGGAATGAAATTTAAACACTGGAAACTAGGCATGAAACACAAAAAAATAGTTGATTTTCTTCTGAAAAGTCGTAGTGGCGCTAAGCATATTAATTACTAACAGTAGAATATGTAGTGAGAAACGTGAGAAACGTGAAGCGTGTGGGTGACCGATCCCAGTAGCCTATATTCCTAAACAATAAGATTTTTGATGTGGGAGCTAAATGAAAATATTGACTTCATTTTTTAGTACAAAGGCAAAATTTATATTCTCAATTTTACCCATGCAAGACTATTTAATGGTAAAGTCAGTAGTATCCAGATATATCGTTATCGTTACACCTCCCACCGACTCTGAATTTTGGCTGATATAAGGCAGAGTAGTGTTTGGAAATTTGATAATACGGCTAATCAAAAACTGTTTATATTTAAATTTTTTCATGTCGAGGAAAACTGCTCCAAAATATTGATTAAACGTATGTTTTCGCTTCTACAACAAGTTCATTGGATCGGTTTTTAAACCCTTCACTACTTCAACTTCATTACATTCAAATTATAGGAAGGAAGTCAGACAGGATCATTTAAATTTTCTTCCGCAGCCGATATGAAAGAAAACTGTATGAATAATTGAGATGAGGTCGTAATGAACAGAGAAAATGATAGACGAGTATCCTTATTTTATTTTAAGTAGTAGGTTGCACTCGAAAAGTTTGTTGAATTTCATGTTCAGCATGTACAAGATCAGCATGATTAATTTGCTAGCAAACCTAGCCTGATATTGTCCCCGTCCGATTGTGCCCTCATAAGTGACAGCTCAATTGTCATAATCAGATGTATTATTACGAGGCGAATTCTGACGTATTAGACAAGTATATAGGTCGGCTCGTTATTCGTATGTTCCACCCGAGCTTGGTTGTCGCGAGAACTTGTTCTTATATCATAGCAAACATGACGTTACCTTACAGTAGGGGAGGGCAAACTACGGCCCGAGAGGTCAACTTCCTCGCAGGGCGATGTCAATTGTGTGGTCATTTTCGCACATAAAAACGCGTTCAACGAGACTGCAATGAGATTGCGCAGTCATGTTGCAAACGCAAACACATTTGCATGAATAATAATTGTTGTGTGGAAATAACATTTGGTAAATATAGTTTTTGTTGAATGAGAGATTCACAGGTGCTCCATGCGGCCCGCGGAGAGAAAAATTTGCCCACCCCTGCCTTACAGCATACAGTACTGAAAAGTAAGTAGCAAAAACCAACTTGCAAGCTTATGTTTATGTCTGCTGAATTATTTCATGACATAATACAGATATGTGTCAGACCTTAAGTACCCAGTTCCTAAAGACGGTTCTGTTTAAGCTCACCTAAGTTCGGAAAATCTGTATTGTAGAACGCACAACCAACTTGTGAATTTCTTGTTTCTTTTTACATCCATTTACCATCCATCGTCACAATAAAATAAAGACCAACTGTAATCCATTCAAGAAAATTCACCTTCTGAGCACGCATCGTGTATTGGTTCTTCGCTGGTAGGCTACGGGTTAATATTATATTATTATGACTAGTTAAGATCCGGATTACGGTATCTGCTACGTCACGTCATTCGATGAATATTGCAGCTGTCGGGAATGACACTCGCTCGTGCAGTATTAGTAATGCAGATTCTGAATCAGAAATTGCATATTCAGTTGTAGTGAAAGCAGTTAGGAAACAAGTTAGTTAAATTTAAAGTTGGTTTATATACTTTGATGGTTCTGGTATGAGGAGCATAAAGAAGAGAGACAGAAACACACTAACGTATGACAAAATATACATTTGGTTCGGTTTGATGGATAATAGATTAAGGTGACAGAAACAGGTAACAGAACTCCAGACAGATATATCATATTTTGTCTCCATTTTACCATGGTTTTAACAGAATCAGAAGATTCTGCCATGAGGAACATAAAAAGAGACAGCAAGACACTACCGTATGAGAAAATAAAAAAATATATATATTATTTGGTAAGGTTTGATGGATTATAGATTAAGGTAACAGAACTCCTAGTAGATATATCATTTAGTTGGCATTTTACCATAGTCTTAACAGAATCAGAAAAAGAAAGTTCCCGGTCCGTTTGCTGGATAGAATGATTCTTCCATAATCCATTTGATGTGTTGAATTTTCTCAGCGATTTCAGTGACGAGTGTGTCATAAATATAGGGTATTATTGGGATATCAGCGAAACCCAGGTCGCGAACCCAGTAACACCAGTAAGAGACTTAAGATTTGTACATGAAATGGGATTATTTGACCAGATAGTTAAGTTTATGGAGAGTTTTTTTTCTCCTTCACACATTTTTTTAGTCTATCCTCCCCATATTGGATCCTCCCACACTGACCGGCATTTGGAAGTACGGGCCTAATTGGGAACAATTTTGTTGAATCCTAGTTTTCAGTCAATGTGTGTAGAATAAGAGACTTTATTGCCCCTGTCACACTACGGTAAAGCTACTGTAGAATTACCGAATAATTGCCTATTTACAACGTAAAACTAGAAAAATGCTTATTTGCGAATGACCACGACGGTAGTTCTACTTTGCAAATAAGAATTTGCGTTGTTTTACTTTGTAAATGGCGATTAAATGCATTACTTCATTTACTCGAATCGCCATTTTGAATCCACGCATATGTATACAAAGTTGCATTCTAACTCCGTTTCAGTGAGAAAGAAACGGAAAATTATGTATTTGCATGCCGACAGGAGTGATAAAAAAAAAACAATGACTTCACGCGACCCACTAAAATAGAGGGTAAGATATATTAGGGTAGGAGTTAGGGATAGATGTAAGGGCGAGGGTAACGATTTGTGGTTAGGGAAACACAAAGGAAAATAATTTACTTTCCAAATCAGCATTTGCGTAGTTTGACTTTGTAAATAACCAATTCTTCGTAAATTCAACCGCAGACCTACCGTAGTGTAAAAGGGGCATATGCTCCCTTTGAGGAAAGGTGGACGAACAGACACACAAAGAAGATAATTTTCTTAATGTTGGCTGAATGTCCCTCTGCAAATATTGGCTAATTGTCCGTTGGTTAAATGTTACGGATTTGTATGCAAGAGCAGAATAGAGTATGAAAGAGAATCCACAACCCCTTAATTTAATTGTATCTATGGCTTCTACTTAACCCACTGAGGCAACCGGGCAGCCGGAAACCTGCTAGTTTATGTTCTCTATTGATTTTCGTAAATTAGTTTGAATCTACTTCGCTCGGTTTCTTCAATCGCTCCGCGAAGATAAACTCTCGACTGCTGTGGTTTTATGTCATAATTAACTGAATAATTTATTTACGATCAGTTTGAAAGCTCCACGCGTCCAGAGCGTAACTAATTACAGCAGCTTTATTCTTCGGAGAGATCGACCGGTTGTATAACTCCATCAAGAGATTTCAAAAGTTTGCTTAAGCGTAAGTTTCGAGCAGTTCGTCATATTCTGCATTAAGAATCGAACCATTTTTTTTTTCGAAAGTTACCATAGTGAGCGTAGGTAGGATATGTCCCCGGTATAGATATGAGCTACCTTTGATGTCAGTAAAAATATTCTATTGAAAAACTAATAGATCTTCTGATGATACAAGTTTTAATCATTTCGTAACTTAGCTCTTGCAGTGAGGCTAGTGTGGAACTAGTAAACAAAAACAGCTAGTGGCAATTCTTCGGTAATTATAGCGTGGATCTACAGTAGTATGAAAGGGGCAATAAAGTCCATTAATATACACATCTTGACTGGAACCTAGCCTCACCAAAATTGTTCCCAATTAAGCCCGCACTACCTAAGGCCGGCCAAGTATGGAGGATCCAATATTTGTGAATATGTCAATTCTTGTTTAAACCTTTAGATAGAATAATTTCTAATCTTTTTGTTCGTGCTAGGATAGTCTAATGAAAATTATGTGAAGGAGAGAAACACTCTCCATAAACTGCACTATCTGTTCATAGAATCCTTCCAAGTACACATCTTAATTGTGGTAAACTATTTGTGAGGCATGTGTCTGTAATTTGGTCAAGTTCACCATGATTAGATATAGATGTGAATTATCACCCAGAAAATATTTTTTACGAATATATCAAACAATTTTCTTAACCCAGGGGTGGGCAAACTATGGCCCGCGAGATTTTTTTGTGCTGCCCGCGAACTTCCTCGCAAATCGATATCAATTTGTGTGGTCCAGACATTTTCGGACAGAAAAACGCGTTTAACGAGACTACAATGAGATTTCGCAGCCACGTTGTAAACGCTATAACGTCTTTCGTTGTGGAACAAATAATACATTTACAAATAACATTAAGTAAATTCAGTTTTTGTTGAATGCGGCACGCGAGAGATTCACAGATGCTCCATGCCGCCCGCGGAGAAAAACATTGCCCACCCCTGTCTTATCCTTACTGCTAAGTCCATATGAAGCCAAAGGTTATAATATAACAGTCTAATTGGAAATTTTTATGAGATGAAGCATGAAGTTTTCAAAAACTCCAACACCTCCACTGATAATGATAATGCTCTTAAAGATGTCAAGAATTTTATAGCATGTTTTCCAGAGGAAATAGATGTTTTACCGTAACTCTTAATTTTATTATCATGTTACTTCGCAGGTTTTAACCTTTAAATAATGATTATATTATTAAGGCTTCTGCATTGCACATCATGACGTTAACCATAAGGCAGGAAAACGTTGAGGATCATTTCACCATCACCGAAGAAATTGGAAGGTAAATTTATCAGTTTCATTCAGCATAAAAATGAACATTGTCCAATGCTTGGTAATGTCAAAGTTGGGTCTATTACAGGGTGGTCCAAACCCTGGACACATTCCGTGCGGCCCGCAGAACAATTTTAGTAAACATTTAAACCATTGGCAGATATTTGTATTTATTGGCAGAACTTTTTGAGTTTTTTTTTAGCTATTACAGCTATTACGGGAAATCCCGGGATTTTAACCCTTTTCCTAATCCCGATCTCGGGATTAATTGTATTAAAATCACGGAATTTCAAGGTTGTAGCTATAAACGTCAAGGCGGTGCCGATATGGTAAAGACGTCTTGTCACAATGACATTACAGTGTTGTGGAGCGTACGTGTCAAGACGGCCGTGTGCCGATCTTAGGGCTCAAAACGACACGGCCATCTTATTATTAGAACGGTAAACCCGTATTCTTTAATATAATTGGAGTGAGTTAACTCGCAGTCTTCTGATTACTTCGGCCACAAGGTTACTTCGGCCACAAGGCTTCCTCGATTTTTTTGCGGCCCTTAAATCTCGCAACCTTGGACCACCGTGGTCTATTACGTAAATATTCGAACGAAAGTTTGTCTAGACCAGGGTGCACAACCTGCGGCCGTGGATAATAACCTATGCGACCTTGCACATGTACATTTAATTAGATAATCATAATTCAGCTTAATTAATTTTTCCAATCTGAATAACTCTTGCGAAAATTTTCATTTAAGTGCGAGCATGAAAGACCAAGGGAGTCATTAATAAGATGTTTTGTAAACTGTGCTCGAATAAATTCATTGAAAAGTTGAAGAATTCATTATACTTTAATGCACGAATAAATGGGATATTAATGGATATATCATATGCCTTGATAACACGTAATGCATAAAAAATAACATACTCACTGGCGGTCATTACTGAAAATAAAGTTGTAAAGCGTCTGGCAACAGCGAAAAGGTTGTGCACCACTGGTCTAGGCATTCGAGATGAGGTTATCGGCTGATTCCACTAGTGATTTTGATGTATCATATTTATCCTCGGATTCACCGGAGAGCCGTAGCGGGCTTATACATGTACGCATGATGCAACCATGCCGGCTTGCGAGCATGCTGAACTTAGATAGCGGAGGAAAGCCGTGACCAAGGTCACGTGAAATCGCTCTGTACCGGCGAGGAGTTCAGCGTCCCCAGTCACTTAATCAAAGCGATTTGCGCCTCATTAAGTCAACATATTTAGCGCAATTAAACAAGGACTGTGAACAGCGCTTTATTGCATGTCTTGAACAAGAACGGCAAAAGTAGGGCTATACTGGTGTACATAGTCGTAGTCGCCTATCAAGGGAAATAAGCTCCGTACCGACGAAGAGTTCAGCGCCACCAGTCACTTACTCACATCAAGGATCAGGCTGAAAACGTCATATTAAAATATAGCACTGAAAGTATAATCCTTCAGCAGTGGATAAATGATCGTAAGATTTATTTTTTGAAACACTTAATGAGATTGTGTCTTCTTTATTGCAGTGGACAATTTGCAGTTGTACGAAAATGCATCCATAATGAGACAAAGAAGCGATTTGCAGCTAAATGCATCAAGAAGAAGCGAGCGAAAGCTAGCAGGAGAGGGGTGAGTTATGATATACATTATTTAGTGTCATTATAAAATGTGTGACAACAGTGGTACCTCGCATCACATAACCTAGGGTTACCATGTGACCTCTTTTTGGAGGACATGTCCTCTTTTTTCAAGAAAAATGTAATGACCTCCGAGGTCACTAAAAAATGACAAAAAGACATCCTTTTTGCATTTCATATTGCTTACAGATATATATTTATCAGGAATTAAAATGTACTAGACAACCCGTGACACCTCGGGTCACCCAGATCTCAAAACTGAATAATTTCGGAAATTCGCAGAAGGATTTTAACAAACAAAAAATTTTCCGTCGCTTTGCCCACCCCTGGTATAGACCGTCCCATTTTTGGAGGATGAAAATATGGTAGCCCTAACATGACCGAAGTACAGCCACTGTGTGTGTATGAGTGTGTGTTATCCGGTAGTTTTAATGTGTAAATCCGTATCCGAGTGAATGTATTTCATCTGTGTGACACGAGGTGAGTCCCGCTATAAATCATAGACTGCGGTTATGTAATGCAGTGGTTCTTAACCTGGGGTGCATGCACCCCCAGTGGGTGCGAGAGCCAGTTCTTTGGGGTGCAAGAGAAGGCTCCAAAAAATAATCATTTTTTCGTTTTACTGCTTATCATTTCTACGAGGAGCGTTTACCCTTCTACCTATCCTCGTTGATTTCTAAACTATTTGTAAATGTATTCAATTCTCAGATCAATTCTAAAATGTTTAGTGCGAAATTGCATTTTCCGATAATTTTTTCTAGTTTTATTTAACAGCGATAGATATAGACATGTACCAAATCTAAGGCTACATGTACCCTACTAAGAGATATCGGTTACATATTCTACAAAACGCAAAATATTCGCGCACCTTCAGCGCGTATTTGTTTGTTCTTTTAACACCTTTGCTGTAAAACTTCATACATTGCCGCTCATGGATTTGATCAACAGAAGCGTATGGCAGCGTCCTTTTTTCAACTGAGCACCTGCCTTTATGAAAGTCTGTAGTTTAGGGTTCACTCGTACTTCCGAAAAAGATGAATGTTTTTTTCACATATGCGCTAGGGGTGCGGGATGGAGTTTCAGAATCACAGGGTTAAGAACCACTGATGTAATGTGTAATACCAGCGGTACCTCGTTTCACGCAGATGAAATACAATTACAATCAGTGTCGAGAGCTAACAGAAGAGGGGTGGGTGATGCTATGCATCGGGGTGGTTGAACTATGAGCCCGAGGGCCCCTTGTGGCCCGCCGAAAGATTTTCAATGGCCCGTTAGCGCGCATATTGATATATTGATCTATTGAAATAAACTGAGAGAACATTTTAAAGCTAAAAACATCTTAAAATCTAAAACCAGAAATCAAATAGGAAATGAAACACTAGACTAGGCGCTTGTCTCCGACATGCCAATACCAACATAGAAATCCATATTAAGACTCGGGTAAAAAAAAGTCTCAACCCCAGACAAGAATATGACCAACATTATGTAAGAATTAATTCAAAGCTCCTGAAATCAATGATTGTAAGAGTGACATAACAGTATTGGTTGAAAAAGTGACACCAATCATGGAAAAAAAATATAAAAGTAAGATACAAAATTTAGTTTTCATTTGTGGCCCGCGACTTGTATGTTTAGTGGCGAAGTGGGCGCTATGTCAAAGAAGTTGGACCACCCTGGTATTAGTCACATACTGTGATTATGAAATGTATGGCACACTTCGTGTAACACAGATGAATACAATCACTCCGATACGAATTTAGGCTATTACAATCAGTGGATAACACACACTCACACACACACATGTTTGGACCACCACTGTTCATACTAATTTATGTCATTCCAATTTCAATCCAGGTTCTCCGGGAAGATATAGAGCGTGAGATCAGCTTGCTCTGTGAAGTATCTCATCATGGGATCATCAGGCTTCACGACTGCTTTGAGAGTCGGGAAGAAATTACTTTGATATTAGAATTGTAAGTAAGATTGGATAAATAAACAGCATTTTTACAGGAAATAAATCTAAATATAACATCATTTCGTTCAATAAATCCCCACGTACGAGAAGTATTTGGACATTAGATGCGCATTCAAGCTGTTTGCAGTAGCAACGTCATTGTTAATGAGGAATACTCGAGACAAGATAGTTGCTTGAAGCTCACATACATTCACTAACATGTGCGGTACGACGTTAGCATACAATTTCTGATATTTTGCTTTTTTCACTGCAATACGTTTGAGCAGGATGTCATGTCACAATTCCGCTGACAAACTTCCTATATGACGTCATACTGTCGCTCGCCATTTACACCTTCAAACAACAACAATTCCAACGGTTTCAACGTTTTTATCATGCCTCGCGTTATTATGATTCTGTTAACTTATGAATTATGTGCGTACACAACGATGAGTTAAAAAATGATTTCGTCATTACTTCATTATTAACTGTTTTGACACAATGAATCAAGCGGAAATCAGTCATTATTCACAACGGACAAGAAAAGTGCAGTGAGCTTGTGCCGTTGAGCATTTTGGAGATGTCATGATGTTCATCATCATCCTACACTATGTGTGTTAGGTTTGCCGCATGTAGCGTCATCGATGACGTCATCAATGTGCTTATTCTTCCTTGTTCATTCTTTAAAAACCTCTCTGACAGTGATAATGTGTTTTATTATTTTTAATTCAATTTTCAGAGTGGAAGGAGGGGAGCTGTTCGATTTCTTGGCAGAGAAGGAATGTCTGACAGAGAAAGAAGCAGTAATCGTCATCCAACAGATCCTTGAGAGTGTCGGATATTTACACGACCAGAACATCGCACATTTTGACTTGAAGGTAACTTGCTTTGAATTAGCTGCAGCCTGGAGAGAATCGAATTAAAAACCATTCAACACACTGTTTATGTTCTGTTTATGGAAAGGTGGGCGAATCTCGGACATTTCGTCATCATTTGCAGAGGGGGCATTTTGCCAACATTCAACATACTGCCCACTTCTGAGTGGTCCTTCATCGACATAGTTGCGCCTGAGATAAGAGCGTTCGCTATTAGAGCTCAGACCTTAGAGACATTTAAATGTTTCTGAAATTGTTGGATCGAATGTGTATTCCTAGCTGTAGTGGTAATGTGAAGGTTCTCTTCTCTGCTCCCGGTTCGATACGCGACCGCTTACATGTGATACACGTACAAATTCCTTCAGTGTCTTCAACACGGCTCTAAAACTCTGATCACCGAGTAATACTAAAACAAGAATGAACATAAATTGTAACGTTGACAAACCTGTAGCCAAAACGGTATAAGTTGAACGCCGAAATAAAATGCAAAAAAGCAATTTAGATACTAGTCTAAATGAACAATACAATTGCTGGACGCATATGAAGAGATATGAATGTAACAGTTCTATTTGCACCAAAACACACAGAATTCATTTGCAATAATCCGTCGCTACATTGACCCTAAATAATAATATTATATTTCCGATTTGAAATTTTAAAATCGACTTGAATAGGAATATTTGGCCTTCCTTGGCTGTTGGTCAATATATATCAAATTATAATGGTCTTATTTTATATCTCCCATGAGACCCATTTCTCCATCAGCTAATTTAAACTGCCCGCATTCATTTAATTACCATCGATATAATTAACCAGGCTTAATGTGAGGCTCCAGCAGTGTCTTAAATAATATTAACTAATGTTTTGACAGCCGGAAAACATCATGATCTATGATATAAGAAACGACTGCCCACGGATCAAATTGATTGACTTCGGGCTTGCCCAATTTGTTCGGCCGGGACAGGAGCTCAAAAATCTGCACGGGACTCCAGAGTTTGTCGGTGAGTAGGACCATATCAGATGATTGATTGAAATCATAATTAGGCTAAGGTCTGTTATTTTACTTCTCCCTATGTTACTTCTGACAGCTTTCTGAGAAAGAGCAGAGGTTCCCAAACTGTATTGCGCGGAACCCAAGGTTTTCATGAAAAATAAGGGTTCCACGAGAAGCAAATTAACAAATATTCAAAAAAACACTTTGGTCGAAGGAATGGAAATCACAAGCGAATTTAATAAATTATACTTCTTCAATTTGAAATTTACATTTATTTCTTAATTGGACCCACAATTTATGGTACTTTATGATTTTTAATATAGGTATGAGTTAAAATAATATTAATATAGGTGCATGCATGAAAGTGTGATCTTTCGGGACTCTGTGCCCATCGCCTGGGAACTCACAGGATAAATTAAAATATTGATGAATTAACTAAATGCGTTCTGTCTATTCCAGCTCCTGAAGTTATTGCTTTCGAACCAATCGGTCTTCCTGCAGATACTTGGAGCATTGGAGTCATCGCTTATATATTGTAAGAACATTTAATAAATTATTAAATAAGCTACATTTTAACGTCTACGTGGTAAAATTCCACGCGTCCCCGCCCGATTAACCTCTCTTCTCTTACTAATTATTTCACTCTAAATCACATGCACATCGCGCAAAGCGCTGCGCGCCTTCATTCTCCTTTTCTCATTCTCTTTCCTGAACGATTTTGTTCGGCAGATTTTGTTCGTGAAGGAAACATTGTGGCACATTTTTCATTGTATTTCTGAAATATATACCTTCTCATCAATATTTCATTTCCTACTGTTAGGGTTAGGGTTAAGGAATAATATATAAAATATTTCTTTCGCCAATTTTCGTCGCATTTTGCGGTAGGCTATATGTTCACTTCGGGCTCACTTTCATAACTTTTACACTTCATTTTTTTCTTGGCTACCATAAGACGTACCGTCGTACCGTTAGAGAGGAAAGGGATAATCGGGCGGTGACATGTGGAAAATCGCCATTTTTTTAACCAAGGGAGCAAATTTCCCCGCGCGAATTAATTGCATCATTTGAATGCTTCACTTGCTTCAACACTCTAGGTACAATCATAGGCACAGCAATCTACAGTTGCCGCTTGATATCCTTCAGCAAGATATCATTCGTCCAGTGGGGCGGTAGCTTACTCGATCCCCGTATGGTCCATGTGACCATAAGTCTTATCGTGTCGTAATCGCTATACCGACACACACACACAAGTACATGCATCCACAAAAATTTAGCCATTTTCTCCAAATATTCAAAAATGATATATTACGGCTAGAGTTAGGGTTCAGGGTAAGAGTTAGGGTATGGGTTAGGGTTGGGTTTAGGGTTAGGGTTAGGATTTGTGGTTAGGGTTAGGGTAGTGGTAGCTTCAGGGTAAGGATGGGTAGGTTCAATTTTTGGAACAAAAAAAATCGAAAAAAAAAATCTAAGAAATATTTTTTTTTTTGAAAAAAAAATGTTGGCCAAATGTCCAATTCTGCAAATATTGGCTGAAAGTCCGGTGGCTAAATGTCCGGGATTCGGAAGCTAGAGCGTGACGCCAAAGTGCATCAAGTGTGGCTACATTACCCACTACTTACCGCATCCTAGTCTTCCTGGGCAAATTATGTAGGATTCTAAAAGCATTGTTATAAGAAACACGCAATGTTATAAGAAACACGCAATTTGTGAAATGAAATTCTTTTCTTTTCAGACTCAGCGGTTGTTCTCCGTTCCTCGGTGAGGACAAGCTTGAAACGTTCGACAACATCACGAAAGTTGAATATGATTTTGACGAAGAATATTTTGGAGAAACGAGTGATTTAGCCAAGGATTTCATTCAGAGCTTGCTGGTAAAGGATCCAAGGTGAGACAGTTGTTTGTTTCGCCATAACGACGTCCGACTCCACTGTTATTTAATGTCGTGTACAAGCATGTACCGCTCATTTTGATACCAGGACAATTCAGCGCTCTTAGGGAGTACTGTGACTCCATCGTTTTGATTATTCTTATTTGCCGAGGGCGAAATGGTTTGGAAATCATAGTTTTCCATTTTACTCGGTTGTGGGGAAAATTTACCCATTGAATAGTTACACTGTGCGCCTCCCGACCAACATTTCTTTTTATGAAATCAGGGCAACTGCGCAAGGACAGTTTTCCCTGAAAATGGATCATGCTGGGAGTTGGGTTAGATGTAGTCTTAAATATTCTTTATGTGCATCACCAGGGAATATTATCAGGATGGACAATCCTGGAACCATTATTCCAGCTAGTGGGAACGAACATCAGTTGTTGAAAGGAAACTTATGATTTAAAGTGCGAATCTAATTAAAAGAATCTGTGATTTAGTACACATGTCAGCAATTGATGTTATAATACCTAATAGTTCCTTATAACACCTTACAAGACACTATATGAATACACACAGTCTGGCTAAAACTCGTGTTTATGCTTTTATTAAAATCCTGTAAGTTTTCCATGAGGAATCCATCACAGAAGAAACCGTATGAAAATAATGTTTGTTATTTTTTAGGAAACGATCTTCGATAGCGGAATGCAAAGAGCATCCTTGGATAAAAGTAAGTGAGATTTAAAAGAGAAATCATCTATTTTAAACGAATATCAAGTTGAATATACTCCTGTTAATTCTCTTAGGGAGCTACGCATTTTATTCCCGCGTGGGAGACACAAGAGCCTATTTATGACTCAATAACAGAATCGAGCAGCCCACCTCCTGATGACGTAATAAAGGAAGAGGATATTTCGTCTGAAGAAGAAGACGCCTCCTCCTCGAGCAGTCCTCCTGCTTTAACACCAGAAGTTCCGACTCAAAATACTGTAGAGGAACGACCATATCCTAAATCACCGAAACAGCACATCGCTATTCCCATCGTTCACGAACAACCAACGAAACCAAAGTCCATTTCTATCCCTGTACACCACGAGCAATCTGATAGGTCAATGGTTCAAAGAGGAGCAGGGAGAAGAGAAATGACGTCACACAAAAAACGTAATGACGTCACAGACGGACTTGAAAATCTCTCTGTTTCTAAGAGACTGCTTGAGAACCTTCAAAAGGAGAGAGGGGCTCTTGAGAAAGACATGAGAGTGTTTGGAGAGAGTTACCTCGTTCTCTCGGATGATGACGTGTCACATATCCGCAATCGTATGGAAAGGAGAGCGGCCGACATCATTGACGCATTGGACAACTATAAGAGCAACAGAATGGGAATTACGAGGACTTCCAATTCTCTCTTTGGAGACAAAGGTTTGTTAATATATTCAATGTAGAAAAGAATCGAAGATTTTTCATTGGATTGTGGGTCAGCAACGCGGCCGGAGATAGGAGAAGGAATAGAACACCATATGAAGCCACTTTATCTATTATTTTTTTGATAAAATAGCATGTTTGAGCCATACTCTTTAATATAACTTGAAAATATCAAATGACACATAACATTACAGTTAGGAATTCTTGCATTCAATTCTAAAAAGGAAAATTCATCCATCCATTAATGATAACAGTAATCTTATAATCAAGTCTATGTATCGAAACTTGAAGAATTTACCATTAAGAACTAGACTCGAATCAGCCCGCACTAATCTCTAACCATCCCTTAACTAACCTGAACCATCTCTAAGCCCGCACTAATCTCTAACCATCCCTTAACTAACCTGAACCATCTCTAAACTAGACTTGAACTGGCCTGAACCAATCTCTAACCATCCCTAAACTAGACTGAACCATCTCTAAACTAGATTTAAACCGGCCTGAACTAATCTCGAACCAGCCTCAACTGATCTCTAGAGATAGCATATGCTACATGTGTCTTAAACAATTTCTTTATTTTCCAGGTATGATGGGGAGTCTGATGAAGAGATTGAATCAAACGCGGTCAAGGTTCAGGAATCTCATGGACATGGATTTCGGGGAAGATTTTTCATAAACCGCCTGACCTAGGAGGAGAGAACATTCGGATAAGAAAAGAAGCGAATACGGAACAAAACTGCTATCAATAACACTTCGAATGCCCAATGTTCTTTAATTAGACTTTATATTGGAATATTATTAACAAAACGTAGCAATGAATGAATCATCCTGCTTGAAATTCGCCTGAAAATGTACTATATAGGTCCCAATCCATTTCAAAGCACTCTGGCTGCAACAATAGTTTGGACAAGGGGGCAGTGAAGAAGTGACGGAAATACCGTAAATTTTCGTGTATAAATATCCGCATTATTTTCGGTCAAAATCTTAGTCATTTTGAGGGGTGCGTATTATACATGGGTGTAAGGATTTTAAATTTTTATTATTTTAATTTTGATATTTTGGTGACAAGTCAAGGGTGCGTATTATACATAAGTGCGTATTATACACAGAAATTTACGGTAGATTGATTTTTTAACTCTCAACTAAATAAAATATCGAGCCTTTGGCTTGGTGTCAACTTGCAACCTTATAGTAGTTGTTGTATTATTAATTGTTCATATCTATTCTGTTTATATCTTTTTTTCATAAACCACCTGCTTTAGGTCGAGAGAACATTCGGATAAGAAAGAGAGCGAATACGGAACAAAACTGCTATCAATGTCAATTCGAATGCCCAATAGGATTCATATTAGAATAATATCAACAAAACGTACCAATGAATGAATCATCCTGCTTGAAATCCGCATGAAAATGTACTATATAGGTCCCAATGCATTTCAAAGCATTCTAGACACAACAATAGTTTGGACAAGGGACAGTGAAGAAGTGGCGGAAATAGATTGATTTTTAACTTTCAACTGAATAAGATATCGAGGTTTTGACTTGATATTAACTCACAACCTTACTGCAGTTGTTGTGTTATTTATTGTTTACATATATTCTGTTTATATATACAAATACTGTTGTAAATAAAAACTAGAATTGCGCGCAATTACGATAGACTGTCAAGTGTGAAGATTACATTAGATATGTTTGGCTTGAAGATCCAGGATGATTTGATTTCGGACTTTTTTCCGCCTTGATAAATCGCCTGGTCGTAGGGGGTTTGATCAGACGTTTTCTCCAAGCAATCATTCATTTTGTATTTTTCTTAAACCATGCGTCGAAATTGTGTA
>JAUELA010088437.1:0-23685 GCA_031471845.1 Boltenia villosa | reverse complement strand
GCCGGAACATAGATTAAGATGATAAAAATATATTTCACTGTTATTTAATCCTATCCATCTACTGAATTTCAGATTTCTTTTAGCTTATAATTGAGATCAAAATGGATAGAAAAGGTTCAACGATACTCCTACTTCTTATGCTCGCAGTTACAGGTTTGTATATTTATTTTTGCATGGTATTAACATTTCTTGCAAGAGGCGTATTCTTACTGCGTCTTTGTGACTACATAATATAAAAGAATGTGAATCTATAACTACATGTAGCAGAGAGCATTGGCGTCCCTTTATTCTAGAAAATTAATTCGAAATTTATTCGCGCATTTTTAAAGTTTTTGTATGCAAATTTGAAGGAACATTTGGTGATACTTGTTCTGGGAATATTCGTGCACCATGTGGAAATGAACCGGAAAAATTAAATAGACAAAGGTGCGAATCCTTCGGAAGCTGCTGTTGGGATGATAATCTAGACGACATCAAATGTTTTGTTGGTGAGTATCAATGCATATTTTTGCAGCAATGCATTTTTGATAATCATTGTAATAACTATGTGCATGATTCAAAATATTGCTTTCAATTACACTCTTAATAGTCATTAAACGTGAATGAATGTAAGAATGGATATAATTTACAGATGTGAGAAAATTACAAAGAAATCCACAGAAGCTCCAGAATCAAAAGAGGGCTTTCGATATAAAGGCGATGAAACAAGCACCAGCAAAGCCGAAAACCGCAGATGCCGTGACAAAACCTATCCAGGAAGCAGCGAAAAAACTTGACCCAAAATTAGAACTGGTAAATTCTTCGAAGTTACTTTTAGTTTTACCCTTATTGTTACTTAGATATCAAGTTGAGAATTTTTTCCGTGATGATCCTAATACTATCATCATAATGATCAATATGATGTTTACCAGCTGAGGAGCTCGGCTTCGCCCTGCGTCGGTAGTACCATATTCTAAAGAAGGCCCCGTAGGTTCTGTCCTGGTACTTTTACTTTAAAAATCGCGACGAATAAAGATGGAATAAATAAACAAAGAACATCGATCATCATTTATGTATATGGATATGAAAGACTGAAAGTCTTTATTATAGTTTCGAATATCGTTTCAATATGTAATATCCTGATTTTTTATGACGTTTTTTCTCAATAAATATATACCGGCTTTATAGAGAGCGGTCCAGTTAAAAGATCTGATTTAAGAGTGTGGGTAGTTTCATTTCGAACATATAATAGGTATGTTAAATTGTTAAGACTGGGAAAATTGTATTAAAATACATTGCTCTAAAGGCCTAGGTAAAGAAAGTAAAATAAAAATAGAATTGAAGATAACAATAAAAAATGTCTGGTTGTGTGTAACTGTGTGCTAAGACAATACAATAAATAGCATTCGATTTACAGGGTGTGGATACGGCAAAGATAAAGAAGGTAGGGGAGAGAAGTTTGAGCTTCGGGGGCGGTGCATTCGGTGGTGGTGCATTCGGAGGGGGAGGATTTCCTTCTATACTAGGTCAACTATCCGGCTTTCAATTCCCATCTTGTCCAGTTAAAGTGAAAGCATGTCACAGGTATAAATGTCATTCTTACTTCATCGATGTTCGCCGGAATGATACGAGTTTGAAAAAATGTGCCGCCTGTTCAAATTTTCCTTCATTTTTTTGTTCAGATTCATTGTACATAAAATTTTGATTATTATTTAATTACTATTATTATTATTGAAATTTATAGCATAAATACTTATTTCACAGAGTTCCCTGTGGATACAATGCCTATCAAGGCGCTGAATCTTGCTATCGAAATCCACGTTGCTGTTACGACCAAAGCTTGGCTTTTTACCGGCAAATATTTGGTCAAAACTTCTTGGGTAACACACCGGCGTGTTACTATGGACCAACATCTCGCACGTGGTTGTAAGGGAATTTTCATGCTGCAATAAAGACGCTATGTCGGTCGATCTAAATGTTATTTTTCATTACAGATACGTCACAAGCTTGTTCCAACCATGGAATCCATGGTTAACAACTTTCGTGATCGATATTTTCGAAGATCTTTTCGATAACGCCCTTCTGAATTTCCAAGGACAGGCTGTATGCAAGATCAGTGGTTCACTAGGCGGTAGATGTGGAGGTATATTTTTATTGCCTGAAGTTATATTTTTAGTATATTATTGTTTACATATAGATACTAGCATAAGTGCCTGACTTCGCCCGGTGATCATTAAATTTGGAATTTAAGATGCATGTTTTATCATAAACTACAAGTTTGTTAATTTTTGTTCCCTGTACACTACCAATCTACCACCCCACAACATTTTCACTCCCTAGGTCCCCTAAAAATGAATTTAGATAACTACCCACACATCATGTATCACAAGGATCATCATGTATCACATGGTTCTATAGCGCCAACTCGCGGGAACTAAAACAATAGATTTCCAGACATGCAAAAATTACGTTTCTGCGACTTAAATAACTTATTCAATTTCCACATTATAAAACATGGGTAAAAATCGTCTCAGGGGCTTCGAGGTAAGAGGGTTTATCTCATTCTTTCCTGTTTGACCGCTACACATTCGAGCCTATGTCAATTGGTCGAAATGTAATCTCAATTTCTTAATGCGCCATTTTATCTTTCAGCCGATGATATCACCAAGATAGAATGCAGCATGCTGGGATGTTGCTGGAACAGCAATAAATGTTATTACCCTGATTCACGATTTTTACAATATTTCGATGTCAGAGAAACCTTTCCAGCTTTGTATACAAATAACCCGAGTGAAACAGTGTGTAGGGCTAATGTGAGTATACTATACCTGTCATTAAATTTATAAAAAATTGGTACAAAGTGTGTTTTTTTGTTATAACAATTTCAATTTATATCAAACCATAGTGAAACACGTTACATTTATATTTTAGCCATTCGACTTCGGACCATCTGCTTATAATCGCATTCCTTGTGCTTACGGTTCTGCTCCTGATAGTATTACAGACATTTTCGGTTGGTGTCCACTGGATCGTTGTTGTCTCAATGTATTTGGCCTGAAAGGATCTAGTAAGTGTTGAAAAATAACCATTAATTTAGGCCTATTGACAAAATATATAGGCTATATTCCAATTCATTATCCATTGGATCGTGAAATAGTGTATGATTATGTTTATATTTCTTCAGGCTCTCTATCGTCACTTTTGTTGCTGAGTCAAGTTGGTGGAGGAGGAGGATTTCCTGGACTTGGAGGCGGATTTCCTGGAGTTGGAGGAGGATTTCCTGGAGTTGGAGGAGGATTTCCTGGAATTGGAGGGGGATTTCCTGGAATTGGAGGAGGATTTCCTGGGTCCAGTGGGCTTTCTGGGTTGATTGGGTTGAGTGGGCTTTCTGGGTTGGGTGGACTTTCTGGGTTGAATAATATAACAGCCCTGTTCTGCCCTTTCACTTTCGTCCAACTTCTTGGTAGTGGTTTTCCAGATCTGAGCGAGGCCGTTGAAGGATGTTGTGACATACCTGTATGTTATCACAAGAAAAGGGTGAGATCTTATACGTGCAGTGACACGCTTGTTTACTTATAATTATGAACAAAGTCCTTCAGGATCTTCTCATGTTGGTCAGTCGGTCTTCCCCATTTAACAACCCCTGCACAATTTCTAAATCGTTGGGGGACAGAAGTAGCAGCATGTCATTATTTAAACACGCATATATGCATCTTTTTCTTTATGCAAGATGCAAAGAACATCTCCAAAAACATATTACATTTCCCAATACATCATATTCAAGTTGGCTGGCCTGCTTTAGTATGAATGTAGCTTTTGGCTGACATCAATACGAATCCGATAAAAATTGACAGGAGGATATAATATTTTTGACAACATATCGGATGGAATGGATCAGAATCTAAATTAACATGGGCTGAATTTTCACGTGTTTTATCTATTATCATCCTTCAAAGTATCACTGACCGATATCAAACAGCTTCCATTTCGAAAAATATATGTAATGCTCGGTTTTAATTTTTGCAGTTAGTTGGAGGTGGCCCTATCCAACCACCCAGACCTCCCACACAACCTCCTATACTACCCCCAGTACAGCCACAAGCTAGTTGGTCCGCGTTTGAGAACTGTCAGGCACAATGCAATCAACAAGGAACAAGATATCGACAGTGTGTTTATTACAATAGCAATAATCAGCCAGCACCAAGCCATCTTTGTCCAGGCCTCAATTATGAAAGCTGCCAAGGACCACCTTGCCCTAGTAAGTCTGAAAACATGTTAATTCATATTTGATCTCATTGGTTTCAAGTTTTACAGTGTCATGTATAGAAGGCAATATTACTATGGAAACTTATAATCAAAATATCGTTTTCACTTGTAGCGCAAAGAGTATGTCGTGATCCGTACCGCCAAACTACCGCATGTTCTCGCCCTTGTGGAGAAGGCTCAGCTACGTTCGTCGGTACTTGTTATGCTAACAATTCTCCTCAACCTGAGAACCAGTGTCCAGGAGGATGCCAAACACAGAGACCTTGCAATAACAACGCTTGCCAACGTGAGTGAGCTAATAGTACATAGTCGGAAAATATTCTCTAATCGCCACGAATTTTTATCTTTCATCAAGTAACTAGACATAATCTACCTACCATCTTATTGAACTCTTTTGAATTTTTGAACTTGGTCTACAGAAGGAACATGGGGAGCGCCATGGACTCCACTATCACAGTGCAGTGCTGAATGTGGTCCTGGAAGTCAATATGCCAGGGGTACATGTCTCGTTGGCGGCCAGCAGGCTAGCTCCTCTCAATGCCAAGGAAATTCAGACCAAACCAGACCATGTAACAAGGGCCCATGCCAAAGTATGCGAAATAAAAATTTATCTTTTCCCTTATCTTCAATAAATGACAAAATTCAAGAAGTTTTTTTTTCAAGTAAGTCTGATCAACGCATTATGACAATTTTTTGTTCTTGCACACACAGCACACAGATACGGTGAGTGGGCGAGCCATGGTCCCTGTGGAGCTACATGTGGTCGATATGGTCTTCAGGAATACAAACGAACATGTTACCGTGGTCAAACACCGTTGGCAGATGCCCAGCCTTGTCAATTCCTTGGGAAAGACAGAGAACTCAGATCATGCCTACAGAGGGACTGTACTCGTAAGTAACAAAATACTTTGTAATCATCGAGTTATATATATCATTTTAAATTACTTACTAATTATTTATTAATTACTTATTAAATATTATTAATGTCTGTTTTTTATATTTTGTGAATAAGGGAATGTATTTATTTATTCAATAAATTATTATCTGTCTGCAATAAAACAGACAAACATATTCATATTATCGAAATAATTCTTCGATTTCAATGATAAACAATGCAATAAATGAAGTGTTTACCGTTACAGCAGAGGTTGACACAAAATTCCCCTCCCCTTTGCCCTGACAATGGCCCCAGCAACATGAACATGTAAATTTTACCCCAAAAAGTGCGTAATACTTTCCTTATTTTCTATCATTTGTATTCTTTCTGCATATCCACAGCCACAAAGCAATACTACTGGCTCCTAGGGAATTGGTCCCCATGTCGTGATCAGTATGGGCAATTTTGTGCCCAGCCGAGAACCAGGACAAGGGAATGCTATGAGCAAGTCGGACTATCGTATCAGAAAGTGAGTGTCCCATTTCATTTTTGTTCCAGTTAATTTTATTTAATAAATATCCTAAATGAAGAATGGTTGTATAGAGTGTAGCTCCATTCATAATGCTGGATATTTGAACTTATTCTCATAGGTTATTCCTCAATCTTCGTGTCCCGGCAACAAAGTAGAGACCAAGCAGTGTGTTACCCAGGAATGTCTTAGCGAAGGCTAGATGCTGTCATGGAAGAATCAAATTTCCCGATGTTGCCTACTCATATTTTTCTTTAAATACACATGCATGAAGAAATGCAAAAAATTAATCAAATTGAGATTTTTTTTGCATTCGTTACACAAAAGGTGCTCATTTTCTTTCTTTATCCATAAGGAGGATTTTTATATAATTTATATATATATGAAATACCTCGAATGGCAAAGTCTGTCAATTGATATAATATTCATGACCTTGAAATGTTAATTGACTCTCTTTGAATTTAGTCTATACTAGGAACGGTATTAAGCAATAAAAGTTTGAAGTAATGGATTATATTGGTCATAATTGTGATGTCATCCATCATTGAGTATACGAGTTTAGGAAGGTATAATAAACCCAGTGTTGTGCACAGACTTTCTTATGGGCAGAGGCTCAGTTGAAAATTAGGACACTTCCATACGCCTTTGTTAATGAAATTCAACAGATTTTATGAATAAAGTTGTACACTAAAACTGCAAAATAACAGACAAACTCGCGCCGAAGGCGCACTGAATTTTCTACCTTTCTCTTAAAATGGTGCATGTCTAAAACCAACGCTGTTAAATAAATCGTGAAAAAAATTAGCAGGGTTTGGATTTCTGACGCCGTACATTTTACAGCGTTGTTAAAAGATGCCTATATTTAATAAGGTTGTAATGCAAAATATGCCAAGAAATGCAACTTCGAGCAAAAGAGTTTTGAATTGTGCTAAGAATCACCCCCATTTCGGGAACAGAAGTTTAAAAGTTCGGAAATGACCTTGGTTTATCAGCCTTATCGTGAATAACAAAACATTTTAGGGTATATCCTCTTGACATTGTTTTGTCTTCTTACAATCAATGAGTGGCTGAAAACACTGTACGCAGGGCCGGATTAAGGCCTGAGCTTTATGGACTGCAGCCCAGGGGCCTACGCCAGTGGAGGGCCCAAGGAATATTAAGGGAAATTAATGTATACTGTTACTTCATTTCTAACTGCATAGTAAAACTATAAAGTCTGTTTGAGGTCTGTAGAAGTCTGATATTATAAAAGTATAATTACTCTATATATTCAATGTACTGTATATACAGGCCCAATATATATATAAATATATATATATATATACCAAAGTGCGAGCACAAGGAGAGTGCTCCGTTTCTTGAGCACCTGCCTTTTTATTCTTCGTAAAAAAGTGGCCTTTTTGTCAAAATAATATCAATATATCAAGGAATGGAACTGAGAATTGGGAAAAATTCAGGTAGGGTACGAGCAAAAAAAAGGACAAAGAATATTAACAAATTTGGCAATGTTGGCAAATTAATTTCAGGTTTGAAGTCAACCAAAATACCTGAATTACGCCCCAACTAAAGTTATTCGTGCCTTGTAGTGCATGAAAATTGATCGGAAATTGTGATTCGGAATGGAGAAAATAAAGTTAAATTAGGAAATCAAAGATAATCACAAATCGCTTAACAGACACCTTATTCAAAATATCGTTTATGGTGTAGATATAGTGAGAGCTCGGACTGCGTGTATTAAATGAGTACAACATGAAAATCTTGACTCTGAGATGCGCTTGATTGTGCGCCCACATCAAGTTTTGAGTTTAAAGAAAATTCAACATCACATGTAAGAAATTTGCTGTGTAATTAAGTTAATAAAAATTAGAGGTGACATTGGACAGGGGGCCATGTACTAGAATAACAGTTTAATCGAAAGAAAAATACTGAGAAAATTTTTTGCAAGCCTGTGGCGCGCCATTATTTCCATTTAACCCATAATCTAACAATCAATATCTTACTAAAATCGTAAAGAAAACATTTTAAATATTATATCAAAATATTCTGTGGCGTTATTAGATCAATTGCAAACTTTCTTTTTTAACTTTTTATATTTAATCATCGGATTACGTGGCATAGCGTATTTCATTTGAAAAAGTATTAGGGAGTGCATTTTTCAACTGAGCATCTGTCCTTCTGAACCAAGAGAACTACCAAAGTTGATGTTGAAGCCATCAACTGAAATTAGATCAACGGCCAAATTTCCTTTTAGGTTTCTGTGTATAGTCATCGACGGAAATAGCATTTTACGGAAATTGGTATTTCTATTGATAACGACGTCTCACGAAACACATTTTCTTTCTAAATCGTACGTTCATGACATCGCAAGATAAAATCGCGTTCAGGTTTCTTGTGTGACGCAACAATTAGATCTGTGATTTAGCCAATGAAACTAACAATTCGCGAGATGACAAGTGCTGAAAATCATTGCGACAGATTTTAAACCTTCCATATAAATCAAATCAACTGGATTCGGAATCGTCTATCCTATAAAGAGCCCCTTAGTTAACCGCAGAGATGGGACCAAGACACCAAAGTCGAGTCCGAATCATGGACCTAGAGATTCGAGTCAAGTCAAGTATTTACAAATCTCCTCGTCGAGTCGAGTCCGAGTCACTGACTTCTTCGAGTCAAGTCGAGTCCGAGTCACAAAAACTGTCGAGTCAATTTCAAGCCATGAAGTATTTGATGATTAAAAATTAATCTGGTGAAACATCCATGGCGCAAATTGGACTTAATATTTTGGCTCGAGTCAGTACAACTCTTTTTGTACTCATCTATTATTCATGTAACTTATGTAGATTTTGTGATTCTATATTTTCTCACTGTGATATCCATTGAACAATCACGGTTAGGGGTACAGTTCGTGTAAAGACTAAAGCAAGACCGATATTGGTGATTATTCCAACAAAGGAGTTGGGCAAGTTCAGTTCGAATAGTTGGTATGACTCGCTAAACATTAGCAGATACTCTTAGATTTTAACCTGTAGTTATGTTTACGTTTATGAGGCAAAAAAAGCGTATCGCGGTTTGAAGAATTACTTTTCTTTCACCTTGGGGTAATAAATTGAATACTATCCCTATTTTGTCGTTCAAAAGTTCGGGTGCGGTTCGAGAAGTGAGACTTGGTTCGCGTTCAGTTGATTTTGTCAGAAACGCAGCTCTTTATTGAGAACAATCACTCAAGCGTGAAGTCCCGAGAGACATCAATAATTGTTTTGATGTTTGAATGTGAATCGAAGTGTAGGCTCGAATTGTGTTGCTGTTATATTATCGTACACACGCGGCATTGAATTTATTCTGTTATAGCTTACTGAACAATAAGCATAGTTTTTTGGTTGCAGCGTTTTGCGTCCAACTTTAATTATTATGTACAGTTATTATCTGCGTTCATTTTAAGTTGCTTGCTTATGCAATAAACAAACGTTGAACTTCAGAATTTAGTGAAAGTTATGAAAACCGTCTGTATCCGTCGCAAACGTAGGATATCAATGATAACGTTGTATTAGTGTGCAAATCGTAGTTCCTATCAATATATTATAGACCTTTAATGGTTAGTCTTATTGGGTACATTACTATCTAGGTAAGTTTACCAATTAAACACAGCCAACATCTCATAATCAACTGGAACGATGTGTGTGTTTTATTCCAGTTAATCATTACTTAATTTTACACTGTATGCGTCATTCGACCAAACCTTCTTGTCGTATCCACTCATAAAATCATTATAATACATTTCAGATTATTGAGATCAAACGGGACGTTGAACCAAGAATTTCGGTCAGTACTCGTAAAAATCGTGTTGTTTAATGTTGTATAATGGAGAATGTTACTTGCCTTTGAAAGAATAATGAAGCAGGCAATATGATAGAGCCTATTCAGTTAAATTGGGTAGTAAATATTCACCTCAAACTACTAACAACGTAACTTAGATATAGTCGGTAGAGTGATCGATGTTTTGTAATTCAGATCTGAAATTCACGGCAATGGTTAACGATTTAGATTTTTAACCGCGTGTGTGTGGTCGCTCGATTATAGAAAAAAATGTGAGATGATCATTCAGTCAGTACTGCATTGTGTTTCATAGGTATTCAGGTCGTTAAAAGTTGGTAATTGGGCGTCTAACGTAATTACCACGCCCAGTTATATTGACTCTTCGCCTCTCTCAGGAATGTGAAAGAAAACTGGACTCAACTTGTTTAGCTATAGTTTTAAAACACAACTGCGTGTAAAAAGAGTGCTAATATCCAAGTGTCTGAGTGAATAATGAATTAAAAACGCAGTAGCTACGGTTCAGTGTGATGGGAAACTCTGAATGAGAAAGATATCATACGCTGAAGAGCCTATATCTAAAGTACCTGTTGTGAAGAAGTTGTTTGGTCCTATGTTTGTTGGTAATCGGATATACTGAAATGGTAGCTCACAATTTTAGAATTTACCTCTTTTAATCTTAATTTATTTGAAACTAAGAATTATTATATCAAATGTATTGCAAGCATAAAATATTAGACAGTTACAATGCTCAATATATCGTATTCTGTGATGGTTGTAAGTTAACCTAGAGTAATATTGGACGATGCTAAATTTTCGTTCCAATCGTCATCTATTCATTTTAAATTTTGTTCTGTTTACTTTCAAAAATATTGTTTACTTTTCCGTGCTAAGGCTTTGTGTTATATTTGCTGGAACTAACATAAAATATTGATCATATGAGCCAGATCGAGTATTCACGCGAGCCTTATGTAAATGTTGTGAAGGCAAATGAAACGAATATCATAGTAGATCTCCGACACGACGAGGTACTCAAGGACCCTTAGCTCAATGATGTAGTACCAGAGACATACTTCAGTCGTCCGACTCAAAGTCGATTTTCAAGAATTTACATTATGCTACGAATGTTATAATATTATGCAATTAGAGAATTCAATTTTGTCAGATGTAATAACCTTGTGAAATTAGTGTACTGAAAGATAAGTCGATAACCAAGTGGAAAGTAAGAAAATTGTTGTTTCAAATTCAAAATACACGTCAGAGAAATTAGATCGTGAGAATGAAGAAGATAGCGACAAAGGGACATACAATTTCAAAACCACATCTTTGCTACTTACTCGACATGTTGTTTAACTCTCACGCTACGCTGGCTTGTAATTTTGGGATAGTGATTTTTGATCAATAAAATACCAAAGCTTCAAATCACTGCGGTCAGTAATTTATGAAATAAGATAATTTAACCAATATCTTACGGCATTCAAATTATTCAAATCGATTTTTTTTCCAATTACAATCTCGTCGTCCTTTTCTTTCTCCCCATCGAGCGATGTTAAAAACACTTGAAAGATTCTGATCCAGCTAGAAGCCAATGTCTGTTAATTTCTAAGTATAGTTCTCCGGCGTGTTTGAGCTTTGAATTATTTCATAGTTGCTTTCTTTTCAACATGTTGGACAGGCAGGCACTAAAGTAAAGGTACGTCATAAAAAGACTTCATCACACAAACAATAGCAAGGACTCTGTAATACCGAATCTTAAATAAACAAGTGTTTTGTCACTGTTCATGTTGTTTCTTTAGGTTTCTTTCAAAATTTGTCACTTGGATTTACCTTACAAATAGTAGTGGCAACTTTCTCCCAGTGCGGAAGTCGCCTGAAAGGCAATAGAGTGTGTATTATTTATAGAAACATGTGTATCACTCGCACCGCTTCAATCTTTCAATTTCAATTGTTTCTTCGCCTTTATATTTGACCTTTTACTCAACGCATCCTTGAGTATGTTATTGAAATTGAAAACGAATGTTACCAATAAGCCTTCTACTCGACAATATCAGAAATGTCAAAAGTATGGGAAAGAATTGAGGTTTTGTAATACCCATACAATTCTTGTGAGATATTACAAATACGGTTTCCAGTAACCATGTTATTATTGCCTTGCTACACTAGTTTGTTTTAACATAAGCGACATGTTTGAAATATTTCCTGTACTTCGCCCATTGTGCAAAATGATTTGTGCTCAACCAACCAAAACGACTCTGTCTGTTATTAATATCGCTTACTCCAAAAGTATCGTTCCACATTCATGCACGGATTAGGATTAATATGCATTCACGCATTAGGTATTATAACCTATTTTATAAATGTTAATGCAAAACGGTCATTACTTAATTAATCCTTTAATTTCTTTCGCATGCAGTATGGATCAACACAATTATAAAACAGTCTAGAAATTGTATTTAACGGGAACAGCATGGGAGCAGAAATCAGTTCTGATCGCGAGTATGGCACACGGCGAGATGAATTTTACGCCGATAAATATCGGGAAAGATATGGTGACAATGTGATGTCGAATGTTACGTCGGCTGACCTTTTGGAACAATATCGAATCGAAAAATTGAAGATTGACCAGCAGAAGCGTCTCGAAGAGCTGCAAAAGAGCGCCGAAAACGCCCGTAGTAAAAGCGACGACGAATATTACAACCGGAAGACACAACAGGATAATTACAGAATTGTGAAACGTAGCTATGATAGGTCAAGACGAAGCGACGATTATCACCGTAGTAGGGGAGAAAGCGATAGACGGTACAGTCGTAGATCCAGGAAACAGCGCGATGAAGATTATAGTCGAAGAAGAAGTCGACGGCGAGATTCATCGAGGTAAATTTCAATTACGAGACTATATCGCCCAACTTTCAATTCATAGTTGCCAAGTTTCAGTGTGTTGGTTACATAGTGAAACAAGAATTGGCGGTATCTTAGTTAAGTTATTATTTGCATATCAGAGACCGAAGTCGCTCACGGCGGTCTTCTTCGGAATCAGGGACAGAGAGGAAATCTCGTTCTGGGAGCAAATCAACCACAGATGACCGAAAGAAGAAGTCTTCCACAAGATCCAAGAGGTCTGAATCTCCAGCAGTGAAAGAGAAGAGTAGGGGCAGAGAGCAACGCTCCTCCCCAAAATCTGAAAAGTAAATTTATAGTATATTTAGATTGAAAAGAACTGATATGAGTTATTACTTTAACTCTAATCTTACAGATTTCCCCACAAAATGCCTTGTTATTACTAAGGTTGTGTGTCATTATTAGTGTATTGTTAGTTTATGATCAGTTTATCTGGGATTTATTTATTTGATAATGTTTCTGGTGTCATAATTAAAAATTGATAGTGGAAGGACTGCAGTATAATGGCACAATGCTTGAAATCTCCTTGCAGTAAATGCGATAATAGTCTATGTATGGTCCAATGCACATATAATTTCTTTCTTCATAAACTTGAGGATGTATAACTGATGTATAAGTCGAGTTAAATTTAGAAACCACGTATAGAACCAAGGAATTTGGTTAATCAGTTACAGATATGATCAATCCACCAGTGTTATTGAATGGGAGTTCTCCAATATATACATTCATGTATATAAAGATATATATTCCTTATTACAAATCAATATACCGATTTGTACATTTTTGTCTTTTTACTTTCAGTTGACTCAGTAGCATATTTTATGTATTTTTAAACTTGCAACCCAATAATATTAAGCACTTTTGTTGTGTTGTGTTGTATCATGACAACTTATACGTATGTATGTCAACATATGTAATATACAAGCATGATAAAAACCAACTGGATTGATCTGAAAATCCAACGTTTATTATCAGTGTCTCTTTTCAATTGCCATGTTATCATCCCTGTCTCTTAATCACCAAAAATTAGATTTCACTTATCGTAGGGTTTACCAAGATTTATTTCTCGGCTCCCTTTTACCCCCTCAACTGAGTTTACAGTATCCATAGTTCACTGCCATGAGAGGGGCCCGATAGAAACCTTTCAGCCCTGAAGAAATTAATATCAAGTATGACCTTTGTTCAACCAAAAACGTCTCCTTTTTTACCTTCAGATCTACAAAAAGAACGAAAAAAGATAGCTCCCCAGAGGATGAAACCAGGAAGCATAGTGAGTATAGAAATTCTAGCTGAATTTTTTCCAAAAAAATTTTCATCAAAAATATAATTTCAGCATCCTCTGTCACCAAGAAGACTGAACGGGCAAGCAAAACAGCCAAATCAACTCAAATGAATAAGAAGCCCAAATCCAGAAGAAAGGTGCACAATTTTAAAATCTTATTTATATTTATGAGAGACACGTTATGAGAGGGTAAATATTGAGAAATGAGATTAATAGGAACTAAGCTTATAAGGAAAGTGTAGCATATGGTCTGGAACCCTCTAAGGGATTTTTGTCTGAAAATTTTATTATGATGTAATCAATACCCTAAGAAGCATTTAGCAATGATGGTGTCAATGTAGGCCTAGTACTAAAATAGCCTTATATTTTCCAACAAGGTTTATATAAATAATCAAAGATATAAAAATATAACAGTTAGTTCTTACCGCAAAGCATTCTCTAATGCTGTTTTTGTCCTCTATGTTTTCTTCGCAGATGATTAACATTATAGGCGTATTCAAATGTGTAGGAAAAAAGGGGTCACAGAAAAAAACACCTCCTAACCCCCTAATCCTAACCCATTATTCCTATCCCTTTTCAGAGTAAAGTTTTGACTTTTTTCCTAGCCAAAATTGTGACTTGTTTTCCTTGACTTTTTTCCAGTCACATATTCAAAATGTGTCCAGGTGATTATCATTATATTTAGCTTGATGTATTTTTTATCTTTTTATTTTGTTTTCCTTCTTCAATACATGTTCATAAGATCTGTTTCATCCTTTCTGTTGTTTCAACTGCAGGCCTCATTTGAGGTGTATTAAGGGATGGGCACTCTGAATCGAATCGCGTGTGATGATTTTTTTGTTCTATATCAATATCAGGCAATTCAATTCCCCATACTTTCACTTTTCATACTATCATTTGATGTGCTACTGTGCTTTTCTTTTTGAGAAATTTGTCACTTTTCGTAGTAGTTTATTCATTTCTTAGTCTACTCAAATAAGAATAAAGATTAATCTGCGCTTTTGTGATTTTGTGAAATCTTAACATCCGCTCAATTTGGGATTTGATTCGAGTCCCTTATTAAGATTCGAAAATGCCTATCCCTAGGTGTAATGATGTCTTTATTGTCATTGTAGAAAAAGAAGAATCTTGATGGCTACCAAAGTGCCCCAGACCTCACAGCAGTGGACCGGCAGTATGGAAGGGGGCCCTGGCAGCGAACACATCAATATTTTGACAATTATGAGCAGAGGCCACAGTCGTGGGTGGACGAACTATCCAGAGAGTATGTGATTAAATTATTTCGAGAGAATCTCTCTCTACCTTTTAATTTAAGAAAAAAACATCTACAACATATGTGCTGAAAAACATCTGATTTTTAAATTCCCTTTCTCTGTAATGTTACTAGTACCTGGCATTTTTGATCTTATCATACCTTTGCATGTGTCTGTTCTGTTCTTTAGTCCAGCATGTTTGTCTGGTATCACTGTACCTAGTTATCCACTATATTCACTTTGCCTTACTTATAGGCGTAGTGCCACCCTACCCGGACCAGTTTACGAAAGACAAATCATATATGGACTTCCTGCCACTCTGCCCAAAGTTGTAGACGGGCTCGGATATCCATTAAGAGAGAGGAATCCAGGTTTTCAGCCAGGCATGTTGATTTAAATAGCATCCATAGATCTGTACTACCTCCAGAATTTTTTTTCAATCTTTTGTGTAAATACAATATTCATTACATCTGAATGTACTTGGATGATGTCAAAAATAAGATGAACTAAATTCCCTACTAGTTCGTAAAGCTGGCGAAGCTATAAGTTCTAGTACTCTCCTTGTAGCAAGTAGTTCTATCTTTTCTATTATTCTGTTCTATTCCATAGTTCCCTATCAAACATACCTGATGCAGAAACCGACGAGACATGCAAGTTTGGAAATGTACAATAACACGTAAGGACACTATTTTTGTTTTATCTTGAAATTTTCTCCTAAAAATTCTTGTTATTCTCACTTGATTGTGTGTTTGTAGTAAATAGAATGTCTGAATTCTCTGTTCTCTTTTTTACTATCATATATTCTTAGTGAATGCTTTTACTTTTTCACATTTTTACTTTTGTGTTGCACGATGTAAGTTATAGCTGGTTTTAAATCAGACAACTGTCTGTGCTGCTTTCTTAGCGATTGTTCTCCAGTCCAACCCTCAAAAATTTGCTGATGTTTTCGTAGTTTTAAGTCTTCTTTGTTTTATGTTATAGTTTAATTAATGATTAATGATTACTCACTGTAATGATTTTGCTTGCAATAAAAAATCTTTCTCTTCATCCGAAACCAGGTCGCAGCATCAACCGCAGCCATTTGCAATCACTGGAAATCAAAACAAAACCCAGAGTACAATATTGGTCCAGTCACCGAATGTGTCCCGAATCAACCCCCCACCAGGGGCTGTGCCATCTGTCGGCTCACCTACTACCCCCTTTGTTATTTCACCACTTCAGCAGAATGCACAAAGTACAGTCAAGAAATCTATATATGTGTATGTATTTCTCGATCTTGATGTATTAAATACTAGCATCGGTGCCCGGCTTCGCCCGGTGATATAGGGACATTAAATTCGGAAATTGAATTACATAAAATATATTTCCATCTCATTATTCCCCTGAATCATTATTCATATGAGCCGTAAACAACGTGATATTTCAGAAAAATGGAAATCTTTACCCCTGAATATCAACCTTCCTAAAACGCATATTTCAGTATTTTGTAACCTTGCGCTTGTTTTTTAACTGCAAACCATAAACTTATCAAATTTTAACTTTCTGGGTGTCTTAGAAGTGCTAAATAGTAGTGTAGTGAATTACAAGTGAAATAGTGCTCTGGTTTTCATCGCAGGGTGAGTGATCACATCATTGATTAGGACACACAAAGATACAAATACAATAAACAAACCAAGAATACCAATCTCCTTTATATATATACATGTATCTTATATATCTTAGGAGTCTACGGCCCATATTAAGCAGGCCATATCAGTCTGGCTTCAACTCTCATTAATGGCAGCGTTATAGTCTCCAGCTAGGTATAATCAGTATCCCAGCATAGCAGTAGTTGACAAGCAGAACTTCTTCTTGAAATATCAGGAAATATATTTTCAAATCTAAAAATAAGTCAAAATTTGAATCTACAGAGCGCCTCAGATGATTGTACCAGAACGTGGCTACGAAGTTCAAGCACATCTCCCACCTAGTAACAACTCGACTTTACAGTCGAGGTTTATGCGTACTTCGAGTGACAGCACTTCTATCCCACCAACATATATCACCCCTCCTCTATACGGAAGGTCAGACCTTTCGGAAAAAAGTGTCACGCCAACTCCAAAACCAAGAACGAAGGTTAGATTACATTTTATGACGTTTGAATTTTTGTACTTTGAGTTTAAGTGCCATTAGCAGAATATTATTCTTGTGTTATATTCATAGTCACCGAACAAAGAAACGAAGGTTAAACGGGAAGGCAGGAAGAGCAAAAAATCTACTGAGCCTACATATGCTTCGGTGAACAAAAAAAAGCATTCAAAGATCACGGCCATGACTGCACGCCAGGATCTTGAGGGTCTCCTGGCAGCCGACTATGACATGATGAGGGTGAAAGGAGGAGCAGAGTTCAGTGAAGAATTTCCTCCTATTTTTCCAGTGACTTACAAAGCAAATCAAGAGATATATGTGGATGATGTTGTGTTCAGGTGGGAGAAAAGACATGATAATTGAAACCTGAATAAATTGTGATTACTTAATTTTGTTCCTGGACAATTGACTACTGCAGAATCAGCCCTTGGTCCTCTTAATCTTGCCATTTCAATTGCTCATAATCTATTTTTATCAGTGTAACTTCTCCAGAAGTATAGAATAGTAGCAACCTCATTTTTTAATATTCCGGTGGCAAAATTTCTTCAAGCAATTCATATCTATAAAATTTAATCTAAACTATAGACACATTTTTTTCCTTAACAGACAACAACCCAAAATCACAGAACTTTCTGACAGCTCTACAGATTCCTCTGACATGATGACAGATGAAGAACATGTCATCACTTTTGGCGAACAGTTGTCTCCCAATTCACCTGGTGTGTATTTAGCAAAACTCCTTCTGTTTTTAAGTATATAACGTTTGATGATCGATTAAATTTGAATGTGAAAATGAGTATCTTTTTATCAGGATATTCTTCTGGCTACGACTTGGAAATTCCAGAGGGATATAAATTTGAAGCTAAGCAGGGTAGCTCGACAAAGAACCGAAAAACACAAACTGCAACACCAAGTGAGATTACGGTGATGTTATGTTATGTGTGACTGATATAGTGAAAGTTTACCACTGGCATAATTCTTATTACTACAATTCGAGTTGACAAGAAAAACTTTGGAATTTTTGTAAATTTGAAAATGCCCATTCCTAGTCTCAAAACAGGCTGCGAATAGCCAAGTTCTTCTTCTAAATGTCAGATGAAACAGGATTGAATATTCCTTCATGTCTGGTTGTATCAAAACAGATTGACCTGATCATAAGTTCAATTTGAACAGTTACCAAGTTTTATAGTAGCGCTTGTTGTCACACAGTTTGGATTTTTTTGATTGATTTTATTGCTTTAGGGACCAATTTGTTTCAATTCTAATGATGTAATACTGCAATGGAGGAATATTTTCGCTCTGCTTTCATGTAATAGGCTACATTTAATCGATTCCTGTTTTTGAATAAATTTAGAATCAGCTGTTCTGCTTGAGAAGGTGCAAAAGAAGAGAGGAGTTATTCAAAAGAAGAAACCCAAATCCACAAACGTTGAAAAGGAGAACATGGAGGGATTGCAAAGTACAAGAGGAACACAGACGAAGCAAAAAACTCAACAGAACACAAAACCGCAGACTCTGATACTCACAAGCATAGAACCGATCTCTAGAGTACCGCAAAAGTCGTCGAGTCCGGAACGGAAGGAAAAACCGAAGCCAAAAAAGAGAGAAATTCCGAAAGAAAATATTCCCTCCCGGACTAGGGAAAAGAGCGTCAACACATCCAAGCCACGCAAAGATCAAAAATCTCGACCCAAAAATAATGAACCAGTGGAATTGAGCCAGAAAAGCAAGAAAAATATAAGAAAGAAATCTCCAGAACATGATCCAGTTGTCATTCTTCCAACGAAGTCAAATGTGCAGTATCAAGAAAGGAGTCCGGAGAACAAGAAATCAAAGAAAAAAGTGAAGCACGGAATTCAAGTTCTTCCTGTTGAAGATGCCAAGCTCAAGAAAAACAAAAGGATGCAGCATCCTCCCAAGGATAATTCGTACTTGAGGGTCATCTTCCCATCACGAAATTGGGTCTCAAAACCAGAAATCAAGAAAACCCACGATGTGGGCGTCGGCACCGAGTTTGCGAAGCAGAAATCAATAGCAGTTCAAACGACACGCCCGAAAGAGCCTGCGACACCAATATACTTCCTCAAACCCATATCTGCACATGAAGTGTTCATAGATGATAGTGTTACCAGCCAGAGTGAAACGGACATGTCTCAAGCCAGAACCTCTTCCATTATGTCCAGGGACTCTACCACAGTAAAGTCAGATGGGTCCACCACAGTCAAATCAGATGGTTCCTGGACAAAATCTTCAACATACAGCTCCAGCGCTGATTACAATACTACTAGTGAAGTGGACAGTGTTGTGTAAGTCTTGTTGACTGATTCAAGAAACACAAAGGAATTAAGGAATTAGAAAATCTGAGAGAACTTCTTTTCATTTCAGGCAAAATTTCCAGCGGAATTCCCAAAACTATGCAAGCGTTCACAGGCAGAAAACACCAACCGTGACATCGGAAGAGAGCACAGAGTTCGACTATGAGAGTCATGGTTTGTTGAGATCAAATTTTATTTGTCGAAACGAATTCTCAAACATATTTAAAAGCACATAATTATTGCACGCATTTATATATTGGTTCTTACATTGTATCTTATATCAAATATTTCTAATTTTTTATAAAAATTATAACAATGTAACTTTGAATTGAAAATTTCTCAAAAAATATTTTCAGCAGGACCTTCTTCTATGGTCCTCGTAGAGAGCGAGTCCATCCACGCCTCGTCCTTCAGTGCCAGAGACGGAAAGGTCTTTTGTATAACCAGGTCCAGGTGTAGCTCGTCCCCACCAACTACACTGCCCCGGGAAAATCCGAAGAAAAGTCACAGCAAAGGAAGACATGCAAAAGATATAAAGCCCAGGATGGAGGAAAGACAGATAGAGCCGGTGAGAATAAATTTTTTTCGATAATCGATTCGGTAAATTTTTACCATGGTGAAATTCAATACTATTATGACAATACTATTTTCTTCATTGCTGTCAGATTCAAATGATTATTTCATATTTTACTTTTTTGTTACTGTGATGACATCATTAAAAATGGTTTATTGTCATTTCAGTCCATAGATTCTGAGATATTTGCCAAGACTATGAGTACAGAGGAAGGAATTTTAGGACAACAGAGAAAGGAACACCAGGCTCTCATGGATAAACAAGACAAAAATGATGTTGTAAGTAACAATAAACTGTGCATATTAGAAAGTGAAATTTATTCAATAGATTAATACACTGTGATGGATTTGTCTGCTTTTTAAATTATAAATTGTCGTATTCTAAGATAATTCATGTAAAATTATGTCTATAACAGGATGATGTCATTTATTTCAACCCCACAGAAGTTGGCAAATGGGTTCTAGATTGTTATATAAATGATCACAAATTGACCACCCAAGAGCAGAGTTGGTTGAATGAGAATCTTGCAAAGCTGGGACCAGAAGAGAGACGTGCCGTTGCAGAGCATGCTAGAGCACATCGCAGACGACAGCAAGATTCTCCTTCGCCTCAGGAGATAAGAAGATCTGAATCCGTTGAAAATTTTGTTCATGTACCCGCCCCAATTCCACCAGATTCAGGAAAAGTTACCCCGGGGTCAACGTCAAGGAACCAGGGCAGATATGTTCATCCAGAAAGGAGGGCAGAAGATTCTGGGACCGAGGGATCATTGGATATTCCTTCTGATGTTGGGGTTTTTCAAAAAGAGCTTATTAAGGCAAAGCATAAAATCTGGAAGAAGATGCAACGAAAAGAAGAGAGTCAGGATGCTCCTAAGATGGCAGAACAATACAGAGAACATCTGAAGCAATGGAACGATTCTCCGACTTCGAACGTGGTCCTCGCTGAATGCTGTGCAGTCACTGATGCTGATTCATTTTTGGAGCCAAGATCTCCGCCTGGGCAAAAAAGTAGGATGACCCCAGAGCATCCCGACCGGGACACCCATGTGACATCCAAGCCTGACTTGCAACATGGATTCGATCATCCTGGATATAATTCAGGAAGTGAAAAAGAAGGAAGTTATTCATCCAAGACAGATTCTCAAGCATCATCAGCCTCTTCATTTGATGCTCTACCAGAATCCTACACAGAACATCACACACTTCCTTCCAATGCTCCTCTTGTTTCTCCTCTTCAACATCCTAGCAAAGAACCAGCGAAGATATATAAAGCACCAGGTCAGAACCTACAGAGCATCCAGCCATCTCAAAAACCTGAAGTAGGAAGACAAGATTTCAATAAAGAAAGGAGGATGCAGAACATAGATGAATTCCTGGATGACTTGGAGCAAGAGAAAAACAATAGGATGATTTCAAACCGAACAAGACCTCTGATTAGGAGGAATAATCCTTCTCCTCTCGAAGACTGGAGGATGGTAAGTCCGCATCCGATAAAACCATCCTCAATCATCCATGAACCACCCAAGTCGAGTTACAATGAAGTGGACGTCAATGATAATCACACAAAGATGAATCAAATGCAGAGCCAAAAAGATAACAGGATGAGGAGGTCCATGGATTCTCTAATTGAATCAAATCCAAGTCATGAAGTTAGACCGAAGCAGGATGCTGTGTATGGAAGTCAAGGGCATACAAGGTCCTCATCACTTGCAATGGAGGCTGAAAGAGATGACGAATCTCGCTCTATCCCTGTTTCAAATCCGTTCAAAAGGATGGATCAGGAGGACATCTCATCTTATGTGGAAAGATTCCAAGGACGGGAGTCTGTGAAAAATATAGAATCAGAAAAAGAGATTCTAAAAGCGCTGGAAAAAAGGGAACAGAGAGGAAGACAGGAGAGCTTAGAGGAGAGGACAGCGAGAATCCTAGGCATCCACAGAAAAATAGCATCCTCCTCTGAAGAAGAAGTCTCTAGAAAAACAGAGAACAACAAGGAAGCAGGAAGGAGGAATTCAGGATCTTTGAAAGCAGATCAGAAGAAAGATTTAAATGCATACATGAACAGTTTGCTAACCGGAGCTGCAGAAGTGTCTCCAGCTACAAAACAGAAGTTTCTCGCTTCCGAGAAGAATACTGAAGCAGCAGAAATGAGGAAGAATCCTACAAGCCCACTGGCACCTGCCCCTACAAAGGAACCTGGGATCATCTCACCATCTTTGTCCAACGGAAGTATCCAGGAGAATCAGGATGCCAGGGAAACGGAGGAAGAAAAATCTGATTCCGAGGTATCCACTGTTTCACTCTCATATTCCTATATTGATAATTCAACTTAATAAACACTTAAAAATTCATTCAAACTTATATTCCAGTCCTCTGATGAAGAAGATTCACATGGAAGCGGCACGGTGACTGTCACAGAATCGTTTTCAGTGAATGTCAGTGATTCCGTACTTGAGGCGGACGTTATTTGTAAAGTAAAGCAAGAGGCAAAGGGTCAAGGCCCACAAGCGCCACCTACTGAGTATAAAATACCAGAAAATGTTCAAGATGGAAAACAGAGCAAACCCAGTGCCGGTAAAAACAAGAAAATTAAATATAAAATTCTTGGGTAGTCGATTTTATTTTTTATTATTATTTTTTCACATCAGTAGGTCGTGGATCTCCAAAGGGGAACATGGCAAGCTACACAAGGAATATATATGCCGATACCCCTGGATTCCATCAGAAACAACAGAGTTTTGATACTACTGAAGATGAAGATACTGATCTGGATGCTTCTTTCAATGCCACCACCAATAAAATGGTAAGGATCGTTCAAAATTATTCTAAAGATAGGGAATCATCCTCACAGAATAAGGGACCCCCCTCGATGGTTTCATTCCAGGGATCGGCGGGGTTTACAGAGCAGAGAATGACCCCACAATCTCGTCGAGTACAAGATTCACCTGTCCCGATTGCAAACAACAGTGCCCCGCTCACCCAGAAAGAAATTGATATCGTGAAAGAACTATGTGACAAAAATTCTTCAAGGAGTCAGTCGTTTGATAGTGCTGAAGGTATAATCAACTTTTTTCTATAATTATTGCTGGTGATAATGAAATTTCAAACAAACTGGCTCTGACAACTGGACATAATATAGATGAAACCGTTCTCTTAGTTATATCCTTGCATTGATTTTCAAAATATTGTAAAAAATAGACACAGCACCAGAAAGCATCTGTTCGAATCCACAACTTCTCATGCCAGGAAGATCACAATCTAGGAGTCCTCCTACTCGACCCTCCTCCAGAGATCTTGCTCGTGAAAAAATAGCGAAATCCATCGGCTTCAACCTCCAACCACCCAATCCCCCAATTGAAGATGATTGTGATCCAATTTCAGATAAAAAAGAAATTAACTTGATGACACTTCATGACTCTGAGGAGTACGACATCAAGATTCTCTCTATGGATCAGAAGAGGGGTTCCCAGGATAAGGATCTAGGAGCAAATCAGGATGCACACAAATCCAACGGTGATGTGAGAAGACGTCAGGTTCTGCAAGAGGTGGGCAAGTATCCTCAAGTGCAGAGTGAAGAGGGGAATAATGAAATAACAGCAAACGGTGAACAAGAGAACAGTGAGAATAAAGGTAAATTTTGAATTACATTTGGGAACAGATGTTTTAATTCAGCAAAAACAAGATCCAAAGTGCTTACTCCACTGCAGGACACTTGTTGTGGCTTATAGTGCAAAATGAGCCAAAATTATGTATCCACCAAATCTTGCAATTTA
>JAUELA010088326.1:0-10231 GCA_031471845.1 Boltenia villosa | reverse complement strand
GAAGTGAGGTGATCGACAAGCGTGCAACATCGTGTGGTGCTGAATAAATCTGTGCAGGTGAAGCCGAGATTCGAACCAAGAACCTCTTGGTGAGCATAATAGACCAGCCGACGGCTTTACCCGTTCGGCCACTGGACATAGTGAATGAGCTTCATTGCCTTTGTGCGCTGATTCAAAACTACACCCGCGCGAGCACACGCAAACAGCGCAGAGGAAACATTGTAATCAGGTACCGTATGTTCGCGTATATAAGACGCGGTTTTGACGATTTGTGTAAAAATATTTTATATTAGACGCCCACGAATATACGACGCACATAGTCTCGCCATCTGTCGAACTGAGTAAACCCTATATTGTAAAAGTAATGAAGTCGCAAATCATATCAAAGATATGCGTATTCGAGGAATGGAACATGGAAAGAAACTATTTATTGTTGTAGCGAGTGTTGCTCTGCTTCATGCGCGGTACCTTGTTTTGGTATATACATTGATTATATCATACATTGACGAGCTTATTTTTATCTTTCTTCATCAATAAAAATTCCATGCTCGTTGCTCCATGCCCTCAGATTTTTTTTTCTCTCTCATCGAGTATCTTTCTCAACAAGGCAGTATAAAATTGTAGAGAAAAATAGCGAATGCAAATCCTGAATATCGACCATAATAATCGTTCTGGTGAGAAATTTAATTCATCATTTTTGGTTGTGTCAATATCACACATTTTACCGTTCATTCATGTAAAAAATTAATTGGATACGACGCCCACGAATATAAGACGCAACCAAGAAGGGGGATGAGTAAAATGTTGTATAAGACGCGTCTTATATATGCGAAAATACGGTACATTTTCAACTTATCAGCGAGAAATTAATTTGTTGAATGGGCCTCTGGCTATTTTTGAATGCGAATGGTTTGATGAAAACAACGGTGGGCGGGTCACCCAAGCGTAAAGCTTGGCGTGTGTCCAAAACCAGATTTTCGGAATAAGCTGTGTCGTAACCGGAACTGAGAACTTTATATCAGATACTTCAAGATTATAAGTGATGTCCGGTGGCCGAACGGGTAAAGCCGTCGGCTGGTCATGTATGCGCACCAAGAGGTTCTGGGTTCGAATCTCGGCTGCACCTCCACAGATTTATTCAGCACCTACACGATGTTGCACGCTTGTTGATCACCTCACTTCACTATATTCCGTGTTCACCTTGAGCCTTGACGTGAGTAAGTGACTGGGGACGCTAAACTCCTCGCCGGTACAGAGAGGTTTCACGTGACCTTGGTCAAGGCTTTCCTCCGCTATCTAAGTTCAGCATGCTCGCTCGCTGGCATGGTCGCATCATGCGTCCATGTATCTGGACACTTAGCCAACGGACATTACGCAACAATTAAAAAAATTGATCTTAAAGTTAGGGTTATTGTTAGGGTTAAGGTTATTGTTAGGTTAGGGTAAAGTCTAGAGTTAGTCACACACACAAAGAATTTTTTTTTTATGTTGACAAAATGTCCCTTTGTTATGACGTCACAAACGATGGCAGAATGTTTCATAAAAGGAAAAAATATCCAAGATACTCAATATTAATTGAAATATAACAAGTCACATTCATTGATATAAAACAATCCTTCCGCCATTCACAGATTTCAAGCATTTATACGAGTCGTAGCAATATATTCACGTGGGGTACTTCGTGGCTTACTGTAAATTTCCGTCTATAATACGCACCCTTGATTTGTCACCAAAATATTAATCTTTACACCCATGCATATGACGCAGCCCCCAAAATGACTAAGATTTTGACAGTGAATACAAATAATTTAATTGTTGATCACTTCACTTCAATATATGTTGTGCTCACTCTGATCTTGACGCAGGGCCGGATTAAGGCACGGGCTTTATGGGCTGTAGCCCAGGGGCCTACGCCATCTGAGGGGCCTACATAGATTGAGTGAAATTAATTTACTATGAAAAGTTACTTTTACATTCATGAATGCAGAATGAAAGTATAAGTATGCTGAATTACGAAACAGAGCATTTTAAAACATATATTGCTATGTTACAATTTGGTCTATTGAAATCCGGCACCTTTTTTTCGTGTTGCCAAATTGTTTCCTGATGTGAGTCATGTCGGTCGTATGGATTCGATAATATGATGTATGGTTCTATTCCGAAAAAAAATAAGTCAAAAATAACTAAACATTTTGCTGCGCCTTTTTATTTTGTTAAGGCAGTAGCGGATCCACGTGCCGTACACTCAAAACATAATTTTAAGAAAAATTGTATAGCTTGTTATGAAATGATCGTTGTTTTTTCGATATAAACGGATATCTCAACGAACAATTTGTATTGCACATTCCGATTTACATATTCTCAAAATCACCGAAAAATTGGATGAAAAGTTGGATGAAGAGGACAATAGTTTATGTAATATATAAAGAAGATAGAAGGTATGAGGAAAAATTGAAAAAATCGTGCCCGTTATTTCTTTAAACAAATAAATATAGGCAAAAATTGTTGTTAATACGCGCCTTTGGGCTTCTTACAACGAAATTAATATAATAGATACATATAGTCCAGTGCATCCCTGTCTTTTTCAGTTCGCGACCACCTTTTATTGCCATTTTTTGTGTGACCCACTATGAGATATTAATATGAGAAAAGAAACAATGTATCCACATGCAATTTACTATTAATGCAAAACTTGAGCTTGCATATTGCATATTGGATATTTGTTACATTGTTGCATAATTGTTACGTAATGATAATGCAACAATTTCCCGATCTAATTGAAAACTGTAACATTTAGAAATGCTGGTTGGGAAGCACTGATATAGTCAATGCTGAGAAATATGAAGCTTAGCCTAGGATAGTCATATAGAACAACATTTCGGAGTAGCATTTGCCAAGTAAAAGTGGTTTGACATTTGAATTTTCCAACATATTGAACTGAAATTTCAATGCAGGGCTTCAATATTGTCCAGGAACTTTCCCCCACATTACCCTCCAAGGAACGCTCAAGAAAGTACAGTAGCAGTATAACTAATCTTAATTTGCAATATATTTCAATACTACAATAAAAATTCAACATAAAAAGTATTATATGGTAAAGGAGAAAAATATCATTAGATGAGATTTTGTCAAATTATTGTCTGGACACCAAATCTCTTAATATAATACAATTTTATCAGTATGGTATTCAGTCGGTTCGCATGTTCTTGAAATTTCATTAATCCAGAGAACCAGTTGTTAGCTTGGATCAGGGGTTCTCAATCTTTTTTTACCCATGGACGGACAGACACCTTTTGCTCAGAACTTATTTTAGTAGATTCCTCATAGATCTGTCACTGGCTTTTGATAGTATCTGTCACTGGCTTTTGATAGTCAAAGACTCGACTGACACCAGACTTTATGTCGTGTGGAGCCGAACGCGGGTTCAAGACGAACATTAGCTATATTTCCCAACCTTTGCGTGTATATCGGGCCAGCAAGTATGGTTTGCTGCTAGAGACTGTGGCAGAGAACCTGTTGTTAGTGAGACCTTAGTGAGAGAACCTGTTCTTAAAATTTTTGATGCATGTTGTTGACTGCATGTTATTAAAGGAAGAAATTATCTGCCGAGATTTATCTCAAACTGAATACAACCTTATGATGTTTAGGCACATAAGCAGTTCCTAAAATACCATCGTCAAGCTGGGGCAATTTTTTCACTGATGTAGGGTCAGGTTTTACATCATATTGTTGTAAAATCATGATCAAGAGCAGGAAAAATTCCATCCTAGCCATTTGCTCTCCAAGACATTGTCGGGGACCAATGGAAAACGGTATGACATTCCTAGACTTGACGAATTGGCCTTCCTCGTCAATGAATCTCTCTGGCCTGAATTCCTACGGGTTTTCAAAGGATTTTGGATCATTATGGACGCTCCAGAGATTTATCATTATCTGAAATAGAAAAGAATTGTTTCAAGATTTTTTTTTCATCAATAGGAATGAAAACCTATTCTGGTTTAGACTCAATTATGCTTTCTTTTTTATACTATTCGTGTCTTGGATTTTGTGTTTTTCAGATCTATGTATCATATATCGTAAATTTCCGTGTATAATACACACCCTTGATTTGTCACCAAAATATAAAAAAATGAATATTACCATGTTTATTACGCTCTTATATTTTTGGGAAAAAATGGCATTCTTCGTTTAAAAATATTTGTTTACGATTACAACATGATCAATACTGTCGAAAAATATAATCGGCAAAATAACTTTTTACAGTTTCAGTGTTTAGGACGTGTTTATACATTTTTTTTACAGTTTACGATCGGGTGCTTTATGGCATAGAGGTTTAGTAGAGGATTTTTATACTTGATAATATGTATACGATAAATTGCTTAATTGATAGAATTTAAATTCCTTATACCCATGCATAATACGCACTCCCAAAATGACTAAGATTTTGACTGAAAATAATGTGTATATACACGGAAATTTACGGTATGCAGTTTTTACCAAATTCTTAATATTTTTGATTTCTAATATACTTCCCGTTCTGTTCTGTTCTCATATTTTACAATTATTGAGAAATCTGCAATTTATTCAATTTTTTATAGTACTTTTAGAAGTTCTTGGTATACTCAAATATCAAGAATAATCCAATTCTGAAGTTGATATAGTGAAATCTTCCCACATCTAAATATATATACATTTTTTTTAACTTGGCTTTTTATTTTTTATTTTGGAATCATTACATTTTTGTCCATAGACCCATATATGTGTGCTGAAATCCCTTCCATTTCTACTATTGAATATGGTGTCCCCGAAATTGTGAGTGGGATTTCTTTTCCCCCCGACGCGGGTTTTATTTGCCTACTCTTCCCGCACACTTCTCACCTTATTAAAAAAAAAATATTTTTTCCCCAATTTTTTGTAATTTTGTAATTAATATTCATGGTTGTCACTACATTGCATCTTGCAATGTCATAAACCATTCAGTTGGTTTCAGTGAAATGCCATATTTTTCTATACTGACCGCCGTTTTTCGAATTTTGTATTTTAAAATGACGAAAAATAAAAATTCTATCTGTCTGTGACTTTTCTTAGCAAAAAGCCTGATCCGATTTAAATCTTCTAACATTTGAGAATGTCCAACCCTAAAAATGACAATGCCAGTATACCAAATTTTATCAGAGAAAAGCTAAAGCCGGGCCCACTCCATCTAGTGCAGGGGTTCCCAACCTTTCTTATGCTCCCCACCCCTGAAAAAAAAAACGAATATGCCCCCGCACCCCGACAAAAGTAACAATTTTTTTTAGGATAAAGAAGGTGAATTTTTTAAATAATTTTTTTATATATAATACAAAAAAACAAAATGTTAACTCTCTCTCGCACCCCCTGAAATGCTTTCTCGCACCCCAGGTTGGGAACCCCTGGTCTAGTGCGATAATCGCTGACAATGAGGATTTGACAATTTTAATGGAAAGCTGTATTTTAATTTATTCTACAATTCTCTTAGCTTTCAATATTGAGACCTGAGTATTCTTAGGTATCTTGTATCCATTCAATTCAACGTCTTCTGTCGTGCAATGGGGAACAGCCAGCGGGGCAAGTGTGCAGTAACGCTGAATCTCCTGCATGAATGCCATGGTATACGGCATGTCATCCCTGTGCTTCATAGATGGCACTCCATGTCTGCCTAGTTTTTGAATCAGATTTGGTAAAAAATCTATCTTTAATATTTTGGAAAATTCAAACACGAATAACTAACCGATCACTTTGTCAATTTCAGACTGGATTTTTTCCTGGCATTCTGGGAAGTGTAGAAAGCTCAGGAAACTCCATCTCAATGTACTTGTGGTTGTCTCCGTTCCTGCACCAACCAAATCTCTGGTATAATAAATTAGTTGTTTCTCCTGGTGATTAAAGTGAAATGGAAGAATTATTTTTAACTTTTTAATCAATGTATCAAATACTGAAATCCACCAAAAGGTTGTGTCGGGCTTATACATGATAAAACCATTCTGATCTTGGATAAAGTCGTAACCAAGGTCTGACCTGGCGAGGAGTCACATCAAGGATCATTGTGAACAGGTTTATTCAAGTGAAGTAAACAAGTGCTATGGCATGTGCTCCGGTACTGAAGCAATCTGTGCATGTGTAGCCAGGATACAAAGACTGAACCTCCCAGTGAGCGTAGATGACTAGCCAACACCTACACCCAGCCAGCAGACAGTCTATATCAGGGGTGGGCAAACTTCGGCCAGAAAACGTGTTCAATAAGATTTATATTTGACTTATATTCGAGGCGTCTTCCGTTGTGGTACAAATGATATATTTGCTGAATAATAATTACGTTTTGTGTGGAAATACCAGGGCTGTGGAGTCGGTACATAAAACTTCCGACTCCGACTCCTCCATTTACAAACATCCGATCCGACTCATTTATTCAATATAGTAAATAACTAATAAGTAATGCTGATCGGTCAACTATGTCAAGTGCTGACATGATTTATCAGGCCTATGCAACTGCAGCAAGCTATGGCTCGAAGTTACAGGTTCAAACGTTGAAAAATAATCTGTCTGAATTTAAAAAAATATGCAAAAATTTTTCGGAACCAGTTCAAACGGTTCGGAAAAAGATTCTGAGTCGGTACATTTTTCCCGACTCCGACTCCTGTCAAATTTGCTCCGACTCCCGACTCCACAGCCCTGGGAAATACCATTTAATAAATCTATGTTTTGTTGAATGCGGCCCCTCAGAGATTCACAGATTCTCCATGCGGCCTGCAGAGAAAAAGTTTGCCCACACCCCTTGTTTAAATCCATAATGGTTTTTCAAGTTTGATTTCTTTATCAGAGTAATAGCAAGATGGACCTCCCTTTATTTTATCTTATTCTATTCAAAAAGGATTTTCGAAATGTTAAAAAAAAATTCAAAACAAAAATTTCTGTTCACCGTAAAAAATTTTATTGGTGGATTTTGTTTTTCTTCCTTGATCATTTCCACTAAAAAAGCATCAATAAAATCTCGGATATTTTCTGGATCCAAAGTTGATCTGTGTTGTTTTATTGAGGCTATCCAAATTTCTGAATATAAATAAATACATATTCACGTTACAGTGATAATTTTATAGAAACCTTCTAGAACAGGCATGTCAAACATGCGGCCCGCGGGACGCATAAGGCCCACTGCAACTATACTTGCGGCCCGCACAGACGATTTTAACCTTTTCCGCTCGCATGTCGGGACTCGCCATACATTATTATTTCTCGGTCCACTAGCATGTCGGGGGTAACCCGACATAACTTCAACCGTGTATCTAGTAGCTTGTATGGCGGGTATAACTCGCCAAAACCTAATAAAAGACGTAATAATACAACCGCTTGAATTACGGTTATCTAATACAACCGCTTGAATTACGGTAGCTAATACAACCGCTTGAATTACGGTTAGCTACAGTTTAAAATGGCTCGTGCTCCTCCGACTAAGAAAAAGAGGAAGGTGAACGATTTTGAAGAGAAGGTGGAATAATTTTTATTTAACGACTTCAATTATATTTTTTTAAGTGCGGCCCTCATGACAACACAAACTGACTCCTATAGCCCTCGCGGGTTTGACATGCCTGTTCTAGAAGATTCTCATCAAATTTACCAACCTTTTCCAGTTTTCTGATAACTCAGTAATTCCCGCAGAGTTCCCCTGAAAGTGGGCAAAAACCTCAGAAAAGGCATCAAGATCATCAAATTGAGTTGCACAGCTTTCCTTGGGTGTGAAATTCTACAAAAAGTGACAATTTATAGAAATATTTTTGATGTATTCAGGAGCAATGTTCGATCTAAATCAGTGCTTCCCAACCAGTGCTTGGTGGGTCCCGAAGCTATTTTAAGATGGGCCGTGAAGCAGCTGTAACTAAATCTAAAACTCGGAACAGCATGAAAATGGACACCCTTAATGCTATGTTGCGTGTGAGCTTGTCTCCTATCAACCCTGACTTGATCTGATAATATCCAATATGCAAGCTCAAGTTTCGCATTAATAGTAAATTGCATTTGGATACATTGTTTCTTTTCTCATATATTAATATCTCATTGTGGGTTGCACAAAAAATGGCAATAAAAGTAGGCTGCGAACTGAAAAAGGTTGGGAAGCACTGATCTACTAAATGGTACAAAATTTTTAACTTACATATTTATCAAACCTCGATTAAGCAGCCATGTTCTCTCATCTGAATATTCCAACCGTTCTCCACAGCAAACACTGTATATGATGTTTGACACAGCTATGAGAAGATCAAACTAGAAATTGAGATTTGCGGGTTTACTCAAAGTATTCAAATTTGAATTTAGCTGATGATTTGATTCTAAGATAAGCATTACTGCGAGTTGGAATTGCAGTGCTTTCAACCAGTGGGTCACAACCCACTGGTGGGCTGCGAAGCTATTTCAGGTGGGTCACGAAGCATTTCTAAATGTTACAGTTTTCGATTAGATCGGGAAATTGTTGCATTATCATTAGGTAACAATTATGCAACAATGTAACAAATATGTAACAATTGGAACAGCATGAAAACGGACACCCTTAATAATGCTACGTTGCGTGTGAGCTTGTCTGATAATATCCAATATGCAAGCTAAAGTTTCGCAATAATAGTAAATTGCATGTGGATACATTGTTTCTTTTCTCATATATTAATATCTCATTGTGGTCGCACAAAAAATGGCAATAAAAGTGGGCCGCGAAATGAAAAAGGTTGGGAAGCACTGGTCTAAAAAGAACAAAAAAAAGGCTCCATGTTAGTGTTTTTTACGTCAATATTTAACTCACATGGCAGTCGTACGGTTGATTTTCATTTTTCCGAATTAGTTCAAGAAAACAACTTCCTTCTTTTCTGATATGATCTTCGAAACTTCTCTTGCCGACTCCAAATCTGAATTCATGTACATGTTACAATTCTGCATTCTTGAAATCAGTTTCAGGTTCAGCTATATGAATACATCCAGTAGCCTATGATGTGGCATTTGGCAATGCTCTGTTTAATTGCAATACCCTCTTGCCTTTTATAATGCGATGTAAAATATTTTATTTGTAATTCTATTTTCATTCTATGTTATATGTAGGGATGGGCTTTCGAATCTTGAAAGATTCGAATCGAATCCGAATCTTTTTTGCTGGATTGAATCGAATTTAGGCCTTCTAACAAAAATGGATGTTAAGATTTCACTTCATTAATCAGAGGGCAAATCAGGCTTTATTCTTATTTGAGTAGAATAAATGAATAAACCACTATGAAAAGTGAGGAAAAATTTTAATTTCTCAAAATATAAAGTGAAATATGGTCACGGTAGCACATCTAACGATAGTATTAAAAGTGAAAATATGGTAAATTTGATAAAAACTGCCTGATATTTTATATAGAACAAAAAAGCAGTTTTGGTACAACATCACAATTGAGAAATGTACTAGAAAAACAATATTTTTACTGCAAAATGTCATTCAAATTATTTTTTTCATGCTTAATATCAATCCTAAAATAATTGACACTGATATGATGGTCAATATGGAGAATATTTTGTAATAACGATGATGGTGAAATCTACATACCTTGAGTTTAAAAAATAAATAATTTTGAATCACTTTTTCCGATTCGAAGTGCCCACCCCTAGTTGTATGATTTCAATTTCTGTACCTAACAGTCTATAATTGGAAGAGCTCATCATATATTGGGCTCTGTAACTTACAAAATGTCCTTAAAAATTAAAACAAATTCAGGAAGTGAGGATTCAAATATAGAAAAATACAGAACTCAGCAATGGGATTGGAATCACTATCAACAGTATCAAATAAGTCGTGAATTTTTCCAAAGAGCTTGCTTAGCAAATCTTTTCTGGCCATCGCCATTTATACTTACCCTCGAAGTGTTGACGTCCCAAATTTTCTCTGATTGCTCCATAGAGCATCATCCGAGAACACAATTCCAAATCCTCCGGAACCAAACACATCTTGGAGAATATAATTTTTAGGACGTGCAGAGAATTTGTTACCATTACGCAACATCGCCTACAGATAGAAAATAAATAATTATAAGTAAAAGAAATCCAAAAACATATACCAAGTTTTTTGCGTTCAACACATGGGATGCATATTAATGATAATTCGACAGGAAAAGGGCCTGTGGGAAGGCCCTTTTCAGGAGTATTTTTGATTTATTTTATCTAAAAGAAGACAAAACAGATCATTCTTTAATAT
>JAUELA010088217.1:0-10234 GCA_031471845.1 Boltenia villosa | reverse complement strand
TCGGATTCGATTCGATTCGGCAAAAAAGATTCGGATTCGATTCGAATCTTTTAAGATTCGAAAATGCCCATCCCTACCAATGAGTACGATTTATTAAAAAAAATCTTTCACGGTTCTTGAAAGTTCATACATAATACGGACTTGTACCGAGCATGATTATTATATAATTCAAGATTCAAGTACGGCCTAAGATTTTATATATACTTGGCCAACACAAGGATATGTTTAATCGACTTTTTCCTTGTATTTCGGGGAACGAGATTAAATCATCAATTTCAGGTGTGCACAACCTGCGGCCGTGGATAATAACCTATGCGGCCGTGCACATGTACATTGAATTAGGTAATCATGGGTAAGTAGTCCATGAAAGTTGGCATGGTTACTCTGATTTGATATTTTGTTCAAGGTTACAACGCCAAGTAAGGAAAGTAGAGCCAGATCTTCTCTCCTAGACAATCAGCATAAGTAACATTCTCAATATTTCCTAGCACATGTAATGTCGCAATACTGTCAGTATCATCCATTTTTTTCTGTGGATATATCATCGAGTTAGCTACCGTCCAACTGGACGAATGATATCTTGCTGAAGGATTTGCATTTGATAATTTTTTGTGGGACGGTACTTGTGGTCATATTGACCATACGAGGATCGAGTAAGGTACCGCCCAGCTGGATGAATGATATCTTGCTGAAGGATATCGCGAGTAATGGCGCTCCATTTATCAAGATCTAAATCATTTTGAAGTAATAGCGACACCTGAAGACGTGCAAGGACATCAGAACAATGTCTTCTAGCATGATCATGGATTTAAGAAGAGGAGCTCTTGCGCTTCTCCAATTTTCGAGACATCTACTTGCGAGTCAAGATTTTCTTTACACATACATAAAGGGACATGCACGCAGCTATGAAAGAGATCAATGTCTCATGATTGGATTAGCGCGGTAGCCTTGAGCAAGGTTCAGTACATGTTCGCACTGCTCTGACAAACTTGCACACATTACCTAGACAAATTACACCATAAGTTAAAGGGCGGATTTAATTATTTATCCCGACTTCTAGGAACGTCAGCAATTGTCAAATCGTCTATTAAATGGAACAAAACGTACAGTGTTATTCATAACACATATAATGTAAGTGGCCCATATTTAATGTGGTCAAATCCACGGTCATCGCATCAAATTGCAGTGTTGACAATGTCAATAAATAGACAACAAATTTTAACAACGGAATCTTGTTTCGTCGGCATTTTGTTTTCCTCAGTAATTTGAGTCCCGCCCAATATAAAGCAGTTATCAAATGCAATCAAACCAAACACTTCTAGGACATCAGCAATTATTTGTTCAATGGAACAATGCTCATAATGTTAATAACACTTTGACCTCATTGTTACCGGTAGATCTCATTAAGTTACATAGTTCTTGCCGCCATTGTAATGTTCTGTTTAATTTTCAGGTAATTCCCAAGCACTTGCATTTATCTCAAGTGTGCGGTCACCTTTTTACCGAGTTACAGATAAACAATTATTTCATTTCTTGGAAAATCTCAGATTTTACCAACAATTGTTTGATTGTGGCTTGCTGTAATGATTTCTTCTGCTCTCGTGACCTTCATAACCAACCGAGTGTATGATTTCATTCTTATAATAATTGTAATTTGAATTTTAATGGAACTTTGCCAAATACTTTATATTAAGTACAACAATAATTGAGTAATTGTTAAAAAAAAAAAAAAAATTACAATCAGTTTTCAAATTTAAATCACAGACTTTTAAAAAATTCATGGGGGAAGAGGGGATGGGCAGTGCTGAATTCATTTATTACCTAAGCAAGCTATAGCTTAGCACCCCACTCTATTGGGGCCCCTCGGAAATTTTAAATTAAAAATGTGTGTACATTTACAAACTATAAGCCCCCCCCCCACATTCATTGCGCGTTATGATCTCTTCACTTTAATGTGTCGTGTTCGCCCTGATCCTTGATGTGAGTAAGTGAATGAGTACGCAGGACCCCTCCCCACTGCAGGGGAATGAAACCTAACATTACCGAGGCTTCCCGAGTACGAGTGTAAGTATAGCCAAAGTATGCTGATTGTCACTACATTACATCTTGCAATGTTATTAACCATTCAGTTGGTTTTAATTACGCCATATTTTTCTATACTGACCGCTGTTTTCCGATTTTTTTTATTTTAAAATAAAATAAATATTATATATATCTATCTATCAATATATTATTATGAGTTCATAATTAGCATGGTCTTGTCTCTATGACGAACACAACAAAAAATACATCTGTTCATCAGGTTCCCATGTGGTAAAGTACTGCATTGCATTGCGCAAGGTTACGTAATAGATTACGCCGAATCCAACTTATAATTAAACAATGATTAGTCGGATCTTTCCGGTATTTTGTCAAAAAAGTGGTGACTGTCGCATATTCTGGAATTATGCAATGATAATTTCACTAATTATATCACGACTTGTTCCGTTTAATTGCTGGTTGCACGTGACTTGGCACTTCTAGACGACTTCAAGTAACTGAAATTCGATGAATCCATTTGTGTAGTTGGAAACCAATTGAAAAAACACGAAAATGCAAGAAATTCAAATATATTTTTTCTACTGTATGTTTGGCTGGCTGGCATGTTGATTAAGATGTTGTAAATGGTGGTAAAAAGTTTAAATCAATTCTAGACGATCTTGAAAGTTGAAATTTGATACATGGGTAGAGAGAGAGCATGGGAAACAAAGGTCAAACTGTGTGATAAAATTATTTAACCACTTTTAAAATTCAGTGTGAATGTTTTGCTTTTTATAGTGGGATAAATGTTCTTCGGTGTGTCATTTTTCTATTTGTTATATTTGTTCGTCAACCATCCACTTTGCCAAACTTTCTTCTTTTCAGAGTTATGTTAAACTAAATCTCCTCTATTTGAAACAATATTTTGAGTTGAAGCAACGGTGGCTTACCAAGATTATTAGTTCACAGAGGGAATCAGATATCACCGCTCCAACCGCGCGGCTGGCACAAGTAAATATTAATTACATGGATAATGACCAGCAGCAAGCAACCGGTTGGCACAGACAATCGAGACCACAACAATTTATAATGTGAGACGTTTGTTGAATTTCCACAAAATTGAGGTTTGCCTAAATTGCACAGCGATGACGTTATTTTATTCGTTTCCGGATTATACAAAACAGTGTATATACATATATACTGGAAACGAATAAAATAACGTCATCCCTGTACAAATAGACCTATTTAACATTTAATTGCGCCCCTAGTGGTAGTTGAGTTGCGGAGCATATCAAAAATCGTTAACATGTAGATGTATCCTTATGGGAAAATGCAACAAATTTGTATTCAAAGTCAGATAATTCAATTTAGTTTAGCATTGAAAAGTCCCATTTTCATTATAATATAGGCCTCTACAATGGTAAGTGCACTTTTTTTAAGAATCCATTCCGAATGAAAGGTAAAATCTTAAGCTAGGTTTTGACGTCACAACCGCATCTTAGACGTGAATTTATTAGAAAAACTGAAAGAACTAGATCGTTCTCCTTATTTTTTTTTATTTGTAAAAATTGAATTGTAAAGAATGCGAAACATTTGAATCATAACAGACTGCTGCTAGTCATTGTTTACCGTTGGCATCATTCATTATGAAGTCATAATATAAAAGTCAATCAAGATCAGCATTGTTATGAAACAATGGATTAACTAAATTCCTGAATTAAACCGCATTGAATCTTTCATAAAAGGTTGATTCCGTGACAAGACCTCGTTGAAAGCTCAGAATTTCGGATGATTTATGATTGTCAGATTAATGGTTTCAACAAATGGTCAACATAAAAAGATGACCTAAATAATAAACGCAACAATTTGGTTGTTTGTCCTGCAGCAACGGAACCAAGTTTTACACCGAAGTACAGATGTATCACAGAATGAAGCGTGGACGAAGAAAACCTGGCTCCGAGCTCCCTCTGCGGTACACTTTTTTAACCCGGAACCTCATATAAAGCACCCGGATAGTACTGGGTACCTCAGAATAGTCTCTTTTAACTGCATATTGCTGATTTAATGCGTATGTTTGTGTGTATATAGGAATCTCAACTACGAAAAGAGGTTTTCGGAATGTTGAATAGTGCGAATGCTTAGTGCACTTGATTTTTTTTTACCTCAGCTCACCAATGTGTTAAGTAACATCTCATAATTTCGTTATTTTCTAGTTTTGAACGGATTCTCTCGGAGTTCCAGTTAGATCAATATCCAATCTTCCTGATCTGTATTCGGTTGTTTGAGCGAAGAGTTTGAGCAAAACTGTTTGGGCGAGTTATGTCATTTTAAGCGAAGATTCAGTGACTATTTACAGAGTGGTCGTGTGTAACCAATTGCTTTTAACATCTGATTGAGTTGGACCAGTACTTAGACTGAACTTCTTTGATATAGCGTTTTTTATCCCATCGATTCTTGCCATCTTATTTTGTAGAACTCAAAACATCTTCGACTTTCCCCAGCGTCGAGAATTTTTGGTCTCATTACCCAATGACAGAGAATACATGGGGAAGATGTGAAAGAGTGCATCATAGGATTGTGGATCAATTTTGTCGTGGCTGTCACCATATAGCAGTGGTTCTTTACCAGTGAGGAATTCCTGCCCGGGAGGAATTTCAACATTTTATTTATTTTGCGCATAGTGTTGCGCACTGTGACAAAAGTACCTCGTATTCTGTCAGATAACAAACAAGAACAAGTTTCGCATCGGGTTGAAAGTCAAAATAAATTGATATTTGAATAAAATTTTTAACTTATGCCTACTTTTTATTAGAGTGTATGCGGAATGGAGGCAAAGGGGAAAGAACGTCGGCTGGGTGTGAAAGAGAGAAAATGTATCAAAAATGGTTCAGAACCACTGGTATATATCATCTTGCAATTTCATAAACCCTTCAGTTGGTTTTCAAAATGTTGTTTCTTAAAATGGCGAAAAAGGAAAATTCTATCCATCTATCTATCTAGAGTAGCAGTAATGACCAAGTACGTTTGAGCCTTCGTTTCATTCAATGTATACGCAGACCAGCTTAGACCAAGCTCCCACCATTATTATTATTATAATTTTTTTAATCCTTCGATTATTTTGAAAACATGGACTTATATACGTTGAATCACTCACGCAAAGTTCATCCCACCACTGTTCAAGTGTGATCTAACGCGTTAATACGTTTGTATAAGCTTTGTCGCTGGTTGTCCTGTATTCTGTCTGCACGCTATAGCTGTGTACATTCCTAGTGATAATCCTGTCGTGCGAACACTCTGCAGGATTAATCGAAAGAAGACTAATGCACCTTTAACACTACGGTAGATCTGCGGCAGAATTGTCGATTTACAAAGTAAAACTACGCAAATGCTTATTTGCAAAGTAGAACTACGGTCGTGCGTATTAGCAAATACGCATTTGCGTAGTGTGGAAGGCATACGAGTTATCGGATTAGTAGCTGTGACGAATTTTTAAGACTTTATTCCAGATCATTTATTCAATATTTCAATGAGTAGGTATTATAATGTTTAGTAATTAAACAGCATTAAAGTTTCCCACGAGTTTCGACTGCTTTGCACGTCAACGGTGAACTTCCATGTTTGCTAACCGCGAGAAATCAGCTGCTTTTCAGTTACTTCATAGGAGAGCTAGCTGTCAATGAGCTGTGCACCGAACCCGCAATGACAATGTCGTCCAACGTGTACGAGGTTGTGGGAACAGAGCATAACCACAAACGATTTAGAGACGAGAGAAAAAAAATGTGATGTGTACTTTATGTTGTATACGTAACAGTGCAACACTGCCTCGTGTGGAAATAACAATATGAGGTTGCGTTGGAAACCTCTGTAAAAACAAGTAAAGGAATTAATAAATGAAATTGACTGCGATATAATATAAAATATTATATCCATATAAACAATATATATCACATAAAATAAGGTGACAAAGGACATTCTACCCTCCCATTTGATTGGTATTTATAATTCTAATTTGCAGAAAGATAATATGATCGCATGATGTACAACTCTGTATTGCAATAAAAGATATTAATTTCAATGTGATCGCTTTTAGAAGACAACAAAATTGCGTTCTAAAATAAAATGTTCATAAATATATAAAGCTTAGGTTAGGGATAGGTTCAGAGTTCTTCAGCTCCATATTTTACATAGTATATGTATCAAATAAAATCAATAAAACAATAATCAAAGGTGTCTCTCATGTATTTATTTGATGAAAATTGGAGTTTTGGGTTTGACAATATCATGAGGTTCAAAGCAAAAAGATTAGACGAAAAATTCATTACTCAAGTATTTTTTTTCACCAGTATAGATTACTGGTGTGTAAAAACTCATAGGACAGGATTATACCAATACCAAACAACTTTATATTTTTACTCATCACAGATTTCTTTTGTCTGAAAATTCCCCATCGTTCAATAGCTGAATAGAACATATGGAATCAAACTAGACGAGAAATTAATGTAATTCTCAATTCGTTCCGTTTAAAACAAATATTTTGGAGCAGTGATTACCAATGAATAATATTACAGTCGTCCATATTCGATCCCAGACTGCCTAATTTCAGCTAAAAACCAAATTTATTCTTTTTGTAACATCAACGTATTATCTACGTGCTTTATCATGTCCCTAAATATTGAACTATATTGAACCCTTCTTTAGTTTCAGTATTTAGAAATCAAACAAAAAAATGAAATTTTAATTTAATTTCGATATCTTTTGAACTCGTTCTTGTAAGGTAAACAGAGACAAATCCTACTGAAACCAACTTAGACCGCGATGTGCTACCATCGTAATTAACAGCACAACTTCTGTTTAGAATGACATGTTTTAAACCCGAATTGGTATCATCGAGGCGCATCGTCGCTATCCCGGCAGTAACCACATCTTGGTGGTCGTTGAAGCAGGATTATACAACAAAAAAGAAACGATTTTGACATTTTTTTTGCTTAGACACATAATAAATAGTTCCTTGTACTAAACGTGGTTGTTGTGCCAATACCAGACTTGGTGAATATGCAATTAACATACTTTAAAGATTGCCTCAAAAGTTCATACGAGTTAACAAAATTTTACTCAATAATATCTCTTCCACACTACGGTAGACCTACGGTAGAATTGTCGAAAAATTGCTTATATACAGGGTAAAGCCACGCAAAAGGTGATTTGCAAAGTCGATATTATTGGCCCTTTCACACTACGGTAGAATTGTCGAAGAATTAACAATTTATAAAGTAAAACTACGCAAATGCTGATTTGCAAATAAACACGACGGTAGTTATACTTTGCGAATCAGCATTAGCGTAGTTTCACTTTGTAAATAGACAATTCTTCGTCAAATTTACCGTAGATCTACCGCAGTTTGAAAGGTACATAATATTTATTCGATACTCTTTTATTGCTGGCCATCGAGGAGCTCTCTGTACTTTTTCGACCTTTTCCGAATTTTCAGGAATTCTGTGGATTCGGAAACTGGAGGCTTCTTATATAGTAATAATATTCGTCTTTTTATTTAGTATCTTCGATGTTTCAAAATACAAAGAAGTTAAAAATAATATTCAAAGAAGGTTTTTGTTTATCAGCTATTAATGTGATTTCCATGCAAGCTCCTTCCACACTACGGTAGATCCACGGCAGAATTGATTAGCGTAGAATTTCTTATATTCAGAGTAAAGCTACGCAAATGCTGATTTATAAAGTTGAACTACCGTCGTGATCATATGCAAATAAGCATTTGCGTAGTTTCACTTCGTAAATAGGCAATTCATAGGAAATTCTACCGTAGATCTACCGTGGTGTGAAAGGGCCATCATTGACTTCTGCCCCTTTCACACTACGGTAGAATTAACCAAGAATTGTCTATTTACAAAGTAAAACTACGCAAATCCTTATTCACAAATAAGCACGACGGTATAGTTATATTCTGCAAATCAGCATTTGCGTAGTTTTACTTCGTAAATAAGCAATTCTTGGTCAATTCCATCGTAGTGTGAAACGGGCAATTTTTGATTATTGTATAATATTTACCCTCGGATTCACCGGAAAGCCGTAGCGGGCTTATACATGGACGCATGATGCCGGCTTGCGAGCATGCTGAACTTGGATAGCGGAGGAAAGCCGTGGCCAAGGTCACATGAAACCGCTCTGTACAGGCGAGGAGTTCAGCATCCCCAGTCACTTACTCACGTCAAGGCTCAAGGATGAACACGGCATATATTGAAGTGATCAACATGCGTGCAGTAGGCTGAATATTTCCCGATCACTTCATTGCCTTGATAGTTAACTGTTGGCTACATATAATCCTAATTACGGTGGCAATTATAAACTCCGTGATCCAAGACTATTAATATTATATTAATCGCTATGCAATTATTTATTATAACAACATACATGAAACACAGCGGAGGCCCGACGAGCAGTGATTATTATTAAGTTAACATTAGGTCGGGTCTTTGACGACCAATTAGGGTTTATAATTGAAGAATGCTTGGAGGAAATGATAGACATATTTGCATTTTTCTTCGCTAAATCGGAAACTGTCGCCGGGATCGCGCGACGAAGAAATTCCTCGGTAATGGACTTCGCATAAGTAGTGAGCACGCTATTATTAGCTTCTACAAAATACCAATTACTGCTGGTTATTTGTATTTCATCACATTCACTGCACGTTTGAACAATAATTAATGATGTTCACCCTGATCGTTGATGTTAGTAATCAATTGGAGACGCTGAACTCATTGTCAGTGTAGGGCGGTATCACTTGATCTCTACGTTTATCGAGTGTTGTCGGTTGCCGAACGGATAAAGCCGTCTGCTGGTCATCTATGCCACCTAGAGGTCATGGTTTCGAATCTTGGCTTCACCTTCACAGATTTATTCAATACTACAGCACCTACACGATGTTGATCACATCTTGACTTGTTGATGTTGACATGTTGACACATCTTGAGCCTTGACGTGAGTAAGTGACTGGGGACGCTGAACTCCTCGCCGGTACAGAGCGGTTTCACATGACCTTGGTCACGGCTTTCCTCTGCTATTCAAGTTCAGCAAGCTCGCAAGCGGGCATGGTTTTCGGTGAATCGAAGGGTTAATATGATACATTGATTATTGGACAAACAGACGCACAATATTCTCAAACACAGGTCAAAATAACGTGAATAAATAAGGAAGAAATAAAAACAAACAAAAAAATTTGTAATTTCGAGCCACTTTGTTAGACTGTCATATCAGGTTTGCAGATAAGCATGAATTATTATAATCTAATGCATAGCTCCATGCTCATGTAATGTCACTAGGGATGGGCATTTTCGGATCTTAAAAGATTCGAATCGAATCCGAATCTTTTTTGCCGAATCCAATCGAATCCGAATCGGATCAGGCCTTCTAACAAAAAAGTAGCGGAAGCTAAGATTTCACTTTATCAATCACAAAAGGGCATATTAGGCTTTACTCTTATAGGAGTAGACTAAGAAATAAATAATCTACAACAAAAAGTGAGGATAAATCCAAATTTCTCCCAAGTATAAAGTAAATGAAAAAGCACAGTAGCACATCAAACGATATTATGAAAAGTGTAAATACGGGAATCTTATATTAGTATGGAACTAAAAACCATTTTTTGTTTCGTTGCAACATCATATATGGAAAATTACCTAGAAAAACATTAAAAAACAATTTTTTTCTAATCGTCGAATAACATTTTCCGATTCGAATCAAAGACGATTCGATTCGGATTCGAAGCTTCGATCCGAAGTGCCCATCCCTAAATGTCACTTCAAATAAGTATGGATTTTACTCCATATAACTAACCAACATTTAGCGACGTATTGTCACGATCTCAAGTGCTGAATACCAATCTTCTTGTGAGTCAAGATTTCTTCTACTCACACATACACGAACATGCACGGCGCTATTAGGAGATTAATTTCTCATAGTTTAGAGCAGTGTTTCTCAAACTTTTTTTTAACTACCGCCCCCTAGGACACAATTTGATTTTCCATCGCCCCCTAATGGTTATATAAATATATATTATAAATTGCAAGATTTATTACATATAAATGAGTTTCAATGGTACAATAAAAAATGTTTAATAAGCTCAGATTCTACTCAGAACTTCTAATGAGATGGATTACATTGGTGTTTCGTGACTAATTAACTCACTCTAGGATCGATGCTG
>JAUELA010088107.1:0-10236 GCA_031471845.1 Boltenia villosa | reverse complement strand
CAATCATTGATAATGTACAACCCATGATATGGACTAAGATGAACTATTTTTAACTGCACTCTAAGCAATCATGTGAAGTTATAGAAGCAGAATGTTTATTGTACTGTCGGTTACGTAATATATGTATGTTCAGGACATGGTCGTAAAACTTTATTGAGAAGGGCCACGCATATTCATCCACATGTAGACGCTAGAGATATTTGCTCAGGCATTAGCGAAAAGACATCTGTGTGGACATTAGCGCGCTGCATTTAGAGCCCCGGTGATCAACCCCGAACTTAGCCATAATGTGCCCTGATCCTTACCTAACTCTCTTTTTTTAATTTATCATTATTTTTTTCAAGGGGTTAGCACACCCTTTGTTACCCGCTGCAGCAGCAGTTTTTCACTCGGTGTAAGTTTTGCATCATTTCCCCATAAAATGTGATGATTGTTGATGTGGTGTTTCTTTTCGTAAGAATATAAAAGTATTTAAAATCGAAAATTCCATTTACTCATGAAGGGGCTCGGGTGCCTTACGATACAACCGACGTTAAATACCTCATGAGCACTTCTAGCTTCGCCAGGTCTAGTCGTATTCACGCGAGCTGCCTGCAATATCTCCGTCAGGACACTGTCACCCATACGTCATCCGTCTCCCCGGGTTTGTTTCGGGTCTACATTTTTTATGTGCAAGCACGTTACTTGGCTTCCCTTGGTTAATTCTCTTCACGCACATGGGGGTGCTCGGGTGTTTTGCAACACAGCCGACGTGAGACCACGACATGTACTTTACTAGGGTTCACCCAAACTACTCCTTCTCACGCGAGTATCCTGGCAAACCTAACCTACCTAACTCTCTCCTTACCTAACTGAAGACATTTTATATAAAATAATAAAAAAATTATTCACTCCAAAATATTACAGTAGTGAACAATTATACTCTCAAAATGTGCTTTCCTGTGGATTTTCTTCAATAAAAGTATTAAAAAGAAATATGTGAGTAGAATTCTATATGAGACGCGCGACATGCATATAGTGCTTACACTATCAGGGTCAGGCTGTCAGCTTTAGAGGGGTGAAAGATTGAAGTACAAGTGAAGGGGTACCAAAACGCCCGGGGCCATGGTAAATACGCCCCTGCTTGTGTTTTGAAGGTTGATGAAACCGATGGAAACATGTTATCTTTTTGTAGAAGAAACTTTATAATCTTGTTCCTTCATAATTTTCATTTTCGTCGAATGGTCCAATGTAAGCTGGAAAAACATAATAGATATTTTATTGAGGGGGTTTCAAATTTGTGGTGCCCGGACCCACAGAGGGTGCGAAATGGCATTTCAGGGGGTACGGCAAAGAAAGTCGTGATGGTTTCGTCGCATCTCGCTGATTATAAACAATACGGTATGCAATGTAAAGGCTATAGCAGTTGTACCCAATCTTTTCCATGCCCCGCAACCTGGGAAAAATTTGATTGATTTTCGCACCCCCTACAAAATTAATATCGCATATGAAGATAAAAATGTAGCGGAAAACTTTGTAGATTGCCGCAAATTTTGATTTTTTATCTTCAAATTTGATATTATTTTGTAAGGAATGCGAAAATTAATCAAACATTTCCTTTGGGTGCGGAGTATTGAAAAGGTTCGTAACCAATCAGATCATAAAAGAATCCATTCTGAACATTGGCGGTACATTTCAGCATCCACTTGTTTGGACATCGTATCAAGTTTTAGATTTATCTTTAATGAATTTGTTCAAGAAAAATATCAGTCATTCCTCACCTATTTCACTTTCTTTCTTCGTCATTATAACCTTCCCACCTGCCCAAGGTTGTTCCTCTGCCTTTCCTAGTACGAGGTAAGTTACTGCACCAATGCAATAGATTCCTGCTGACAACCAGAACACGTTCTGCCATTGAGATACTGAACCCTGAAGGAAACAAATGATATAAAGAAATATTACAGGTCGACTGAAAGTCTAATGTTTAAATTTAAATTCAATTCCATGGACTTCTTGACTCGAACCCTAAAATTCGCTAACCTGAGATGAATTAATTATTTCTAGTTCATGTGAAACCGAAATGACGTTTGTAATTCGCACTTGGCCGGATGACCCGTACTCTTTACTTTACAGACCCTGTTTTATTTGTTGATTTAGCCCTGCCAAATTGATTCCCAAATTATATGCTTTGTGATGTATACATAGGTTTATGATGTCATAAAAAATCCCGATTTTCCACAATTTGGTATCGACAACCTTGATCTCTCACGAGTAATGACATATGAATATATTATGTCATTTAACTTACGTCATCAATCAGCATCAATCCGGTTACTTGGGGCGATAAAAACCCAGCAATGTTTCCAAAAGTGTTGATTATTCCGTATGTCACGCCGCTGTACTTTGGAGCAATATCGATTACGTTCGATCTAAATCCGGGAACTGAAACAAAGAGGAATTAGTTCAGAGAAATCCAAGGAAACGCCTCGACATAGTTGTTTTATTACTGGGAAGGTAAGCCCCCTCATAACTCTATAAAAATGAGGCCACATCACATTCATGTTGGTACTGATAACGACATAGAGACATATAAGAACTAACATATATTGAATTATTGCTGATTTCAATCCAATACCAAGTTTTACGTTTCGAAATTTATATTTCGAATCACATCCACCAAAATTTGTGAATTTGTATAAATATTTCGATTCAGAATTGTGATGATTCGATTCGAAGTACACATTTTGTTTCGATTAATTTGCGACCCGAATCAAACCGATGTAGTACATGTTTATCATTTTTCAAATTAATCACAGCAAATTTTGTTCAACTAATATTCACATTAGTTCATTACTCTGCATTCTCTCATTCTCTAGCCACCACTTACTTACCAACAAAACCGGAGAATCCGGCCGATAGGGTAAAGAAAGCGACCGCAGCCGCGGCATTACAACCTATATATCCGGCCAATGCAACGAAGAGCGCCGGGATGAGCATTCCTACAGCAGTGTTGATTTTCCTTAATGCTGTCAAGCTCACGGTGCGTCCACGTATGGCGTCAGTCGCAAAACCTCCAGCAAGCGTGATGATGAACTTCAGCAAATTAGGAAGCGACGAGAGTGCTCCGCTCTGTGCATGAAAAATGCTGGTTTGTGAACATAATAACACGATAAGAGTTGCTTTGCTTTGACGGTTTATACCAGGGGTTCTTAAACTTTTGGTGATTCCATATCCCCAGTGGATTGCCTAATATGGTCCCATGCCCCTTCCCTTATGGATAATACGGCCATGCCACTCCTATTAGTTGACAGTATGACTTTCAAAGATGTCAAAAGGTTGAATTTACTTTGGATATGGATAGCTATGTGGAACAGCAGTGCTAGATAATAATTAATTTAACTCCCATCCAAGTATAAATCAATAGCCTACATGGAAATTATAATCAATAAAAATACCAAGAGATCAAGTCCCATTCCCCCAGCCACCAAGAGGTATTGGTTCCCATACCACCAAGAGGTATGAATACCCCCGGTTAAGAACCCCTGGTCTAAGCTTTCTGTAGCTGGGCCATGTTAGATTCATGGATGAGGAATAATTTGACTATTGTATCAAACATCTCACATGAGAGAAAGTAAATGTACGAAACGTGAAAGAAGCGATTAAAGAGGCTGCTAAGACAACATGCCCTTCACATAAATGAGGCCTACCACAAACTGTGATTGAAGGGAACTTCAAATTTTGACGTCATCATATTGTTGACATCTTAAGATGAAATTAATGACGCAATTAAGGCGATATTTCTGTAGTTCTTATTTCAACATTCTCAATAGGTTATCGTTCTCCGTGCCATTCAAAATCTGATCACCAGCTGTCGAAAAATATAAAATCCACTTACTTGTGAGATATTGAACATCAGGATAGAGTTCATGTATGTCGGCAACATTGTATCGAGGGTGTAACCACCCCAGTTGCTAGCGAAGTGAGCGACCATGATTCCCCAGATCGGAAGTGACGTCAGCATTGCCCCCCAAGGAGTTTGTACTTTTACTTCCTTTAGAAAGAAAATGGAAATTGATCTCCTGTAATGCAGATATCTCTTGACAGGGTCCTCGATTAATAGATGGTTTTGATTCGACAAATGAGGGATAAATTAAATTTATAAACTTACTGGATTCTTCTTCGAAACTTGGTTGATACTCTCGACAATGTATTTCTTCTCCTGCTCAGAGATTCTTGGATCTTCTTCTGGAGTATCTCGGATGATGATGACGAATAAAAGAGTCCAGAGAAGAGCGAATCCACCTAAAAATAAGAGCTAGAAAATAAACGAATATCGCGATGTCAGTTTCATATTTTTAGAGTGAGATTGAATCAAATATTGGAAATGTTAATTATCTGTATTTTTAATCAAATCAGGTGAAATTTTTGTGGAAATATTCATTACATTTTTGATGGAGTTTTCACTCTGTATCTTTAGGATATTAGAACGAGTGACGTTAGAGCATCTGTAAAACATTGCTGAAGCTGCTTGTTACGTCTACGAAACCTCGCCCTTTCGTTCCATTTTCATTTTGAGCGTTAAGGCTGGAAAACACGTACGCGGTAAACGCACGTGTTTTTTAGTTTGTTTCATTACAACCGCGCGGATACGTACGGAATCAAATTACGCGCGGTTGTAATGAAACAAACCAAAAACGCGTGCGTTTACGCGTACGTGTATTCCAGCCTTAAGTGAGCGCTCGATCTCACTAGGTTACAAGTATCCATGTCGCATTATTTGTTTCTTGCTTTATGACCAATCAAGGACTATGCGTTTCAGAGTTACAGCCAATCATAAGCACTGGCTCCTTTACAATAATGTAAGGCGCGTTTATTGTGATTCTAAATCTGATGTACCCTGTGGACGGACGACGACGTCCAGCGATAGACGGGTTAGGGAAATATAGCAGCTTCAGACCTTTTTGCTATGTTTATGTCAGCCTTTCTATGTCTAATATATGTACTATTGTTCATTATATCGTTCTTGTTATTACCTAGGGTAAAACATTCGAATTATCACACACACTTACCACACCTGCACATGAAAGCGAATACCGCTGTTTTTTACTCGACTTGCATGACAACACAAGAGGCCCAGTCTACCTGCATTTATTGACATTTTTATAATAAAAATCTTCCTTTGAACTACTTGTGTTCGTCTGACGACGAGTGTGTGCATACCGTAATTCGAGATCCCTGATGGGTAAGATACACAAGAGGCATTTACAATTGCCTCGCTGGCTGTGTATCCCTTACCTAATCCTAACCCTGATACAAGTGTAACATTTTTGTACTATATTTGTAATTAACGATTGGAATTGAATGAGAGGTGGTCTAACGCCACATTACCTGTTGCATAAAACACAAACTCCCAGCCCCAGTATTCTGCGATCACTCCTGAAACAGGTAAAACTACGACAATTCCGAAAGTTGCTCCTGCATGCAGAAGAGCTGTCAACTTGCTTGTTTCCATTGGAGGAGCCCATTTGCTCCAAGCTGCATAATATGATGGAGAACAAACACCCTGAAATGACAAAAGGCAATAGAGGGAAATGGGAACTTAAATTTTTAGGTTCCACAACATAATGTAGAATCATTCAAGCTGTGGCAAGTATAGAAAATTGTTGAAGGGGTTACTTTTACGTGATGACGTCATTTACCCCGCATAAGCGATGACGTCATATTTCGGGCATGTGTAGTTTAGCAGCCATGCAAGCTTACTAGCATGCTGAACTTAGTGGCAGAGGCTAACCTTAACCTGACAACCTAACGTGAGATAACGTGAAACCGCTTGTACGAGCGAGGAAACTGGCGTCCTTTATCAAGTATGGGATATTCAAGTAAAAAGCTGGCCTACTAACGAATCTAGTCAATAGAATGAATCACCTGTATAAATCCAAGTAATATTCTGAAAGCTACGAACAGTTCGAAGCTCGTATTTGCAACTAACGGAGTCAAGAGAGTGATCACGGATCCCAGGAACATGCTTGTTCCCAAAATGAGTCGAAAGCCGAATCTTTTCGCCAGGAAACCACCAGGTATCCCGGTGAAAATGTATCCGTAGAAGTAACAGCCAAGGACGAGTCCTTGTTCTGCGCTATTCCAGTTAAATTGACCATTCTGTACAATTACATCCAAATAATAACTTAAGCAGTAATTCCTCTTCATTCATCATATATCACCATTAAGTGGGCGTTGATTCAACAGAAAGAAGAAAAATCGACAGATCGTTTGTAGAATTGATTTGTGAATTTATTATTCTGCTTTTATTTACAATTTATATATCAAAATTACCGTATTATTAATCTTTCATGCTTGCGTTAGTACTTTTTAATATTTACATGATGGTCAAGTGAATGAATGGCCAAGAACTCCGTGAAATAAAGCATTTGTGTGGAATCTTATTAATGGAATGATTTGTTTATCGCGGGGGTTCGAAACCAGGGGTGCACGCAACCCCTTGGGGTGCGAGAGAGAGTTAACATTTCGTGTTTTTGTATTGTATATTTAATTAAAAAAGTCACCTTCTTTATCCTAAAAAATTATTACTTTTGTAGGGGTGCAAGGGTATAGTATTTTTTTAGAGGCGTGGAGCATAAGAAAGGTTGGAACCTCTGCTCTATCGGATGATAAATGTCTTCGTGCCTTCGATATTTCTAATTTCTACCGAACAAATGAATCTAAGCTTGGACTATCATAACAAAGGCAATTAATTTATTTCGTACCGACATGACGTCATCACTTTCTGACGCACCACGATCAGAGCAGTATGACGAATTGGAATCGTCATTGGTTCTCGTGTAATTTACCATGGCAACGATAGCAACGCTGAGATTGTTACGGAGGGATATGATGTTGAAAAATGCGAAGAATCCCATCAACGCTACAGTGTGTCTTGCTTTTACGTAGCATCCTGGTGTCACTTCCTGAGAAGAAAAAAATATTCAAGGATGGTGTGTTGGGTGTGTGACTCGTCGATCGTTTACAGGTAAGTCGAAAGAAACGCATAACATCCAATGCAAAACATTAAATGCCAAAACGTTTAACGTAAAAATGTCTAATGTAAAAACGTGCAATGCAAAATATGTCCAGAGGATAAAATATCCAATGCCCAAAGTCCAATATATATAAGGTTGTAGGAAAGAAATCACGGAAAAAAGGTACCTAATCCTGACCATCAAATTATAACCCATTTGTCTTGTGGACATTTTTAAAATTGGACATTTTGTTCTGTGTACGTTTCATACGTTGGGCGTTTTGGCATTGGAAGTTTCGTCCTATGGAGATGTTTTACATTGAACGTTATTGCATTGGACATTTTCCTGTGGACGTTTTGTTCTGTGGACATTTTATACATTGGACGTTTTTAGATTGGGAGTTATTGCATTGAAAGTTTTAACTTGAAATCAAATGGTCAGTAACAGCTAACAGCTAATAGCTCTCGGAGTGGAAGATACACCCCCTGAGTGAATTTGGACATGGGCAGGGGGAGATAAAAAAAAAGCTTGATGCCCGGTATCATTTATCATTGGCTTAAACGAGGTTAAAGGTATTATTTGTTTTCAAAGTTTTAATAGTTTATTTCGAAGCCTTATACAGCTGTGAGCAGCATGCTATTTGAACAACTGCTGGTACAATTGTGGCCTCATCAAAGGGAATCACAGAACGTGACCTCTATATGAGAAGTTTGTTGGTTTTATTTCCGCACATCACAAGACCAACTATGCCCCGGCAGCGCAAACACACATGATCAGCAGCATCATATGATTTCGATTTCATCTTAATTCAAGCAGTCGTGTACATATATTGCCTCATAAATTACCCATGTCACCACACTTCATTTCACAGTGAATTTAATATCATTACCAAATGTGTCTGGGATAGTCAATTTGCTTTATGCAGTTTTGAATTGCAAAAAGATATTACTCCCAGAGTTACCCACAGGAAAATAAAAGTATATTCAAACTCACTTCTTTCATATAAATATCATTTTCTTTAGTTTCTTCTGGTTTGATGTCTTTCTCATCCATGGTGAAGTACAGAGATGCTAAACTAACTGTCTGATGTGTAATTGCTGCAATTTGATACATACAAATTTTTGAAATTAATTTCAGAGGTAAAAAGGCGATAGAGGCGAAGATAATGCTGTGAATGTTTGCACTATAGTCTACGCTGATCTGTTAACACTAGACTAGACGCAATTGTTACCAGCATTTGTCGTTTTCGCGCAATTATATATCGATGCATGTTCATGTTAGAGAAATACACATAACTGAAAGTAAAAGTATCAGTCTTATGTTATGCTGAAGTTGTTTAAAGCTATCTCTAACAGCTATTTCTAATAGCTTTATTGTTATCTAACAACCCTAACCCCAGTATTAACCCTAACCTCAGTATAATAACCCGTTTAGTAGCGCTCTTCACCATAGCTTAATATATTGTTTTGTAAAATCTGCAGATGCAGACCAAATACAGTTAATGATTAATCAATTGCACTATTTGTCTATGACGTAGGAGTTTACAAAGGTAGATAAATCATGAGAATCAGAGAAAGCAATGTTGCAAAAATTATACTGCTGTATGAAATTGTAACAAAGGAAAAATAAATGCAATTGTGTTTTAAATGTTTATATATCATACAACTGAACACAGCACAGAGATAAAACAATCAAAGTGTACAGAAATTGGCTACATCGCAGTATAAGCTTGTACTCTCTAGAGAATTTGCAGCAGCGGGAAAAATTGACACTTTGCATGAATATTTTTTTCATTTTATCCGGGCTCTCCATCAAGTTTTACAAAAAAAAAGGAAAAATGAAAATATCCAAGATGAAGGGATTTTTTTCCAAGCACCATTGTATTGATGTTTAGGTAATTTTTTTTTTCACAAATTGGTGAAGAATTTTTTTTCCCCATGGCTACCGACCCTTGGACGTTTCAATCAATAATACTTGACTGTAGATATATTTTGAACTGATGAATAAATTGTACCGTAATATATATGTTACGTCATTTATGGAGCAAATCAACAATAAATAGTACATTTAAATAATACGCAAAACTGAATATATGAATTCTAAACGTCAATATTCTTCGCATAGGTTTAGGTTTTGTTGGGAAGAAAGGGAAGAAAGGAATGTTTCATGTCATTTACATATAGACGTAAACAAGTTCTGATAATTTTACGATGATACACTAATATTGGAACAAACAATAATAATTGAAAAATATTCATGAAACCAGTCATGATTTACCATCACAATATAGCAATAAATATAATGATGACGTAATTAGTGACGTCACCTATCGCACTCCCCAAAGTTCATGACGAATTTACGATAATGCTATACTCGCCTATATGCAATATTGAGCACTGGTATCTAGCATTTAGTTACACCAAAGATTACTTTTCATTGCGTGGTTAGTTATGATGATAGACAATTTGTACGTTCATTTTAAAAAATACGTACATTGTACGCACATTTTAAAAAATAATTCAAACAGTTACTACACTTATGTTGGACACATTGGTATCATCACGCCTTGAAAAGTACAACAATATTTCAAACACAGACTTCTGACGAATCTTCTTCTCACAATTCAGTCACTGTACACTCATCATTTTCATCAAACGGTCCAATGTAGGCTGTAAAATATTGAAGTTCATTAAGATATAGTAGGCAGGAGAAATCAATGGAAATATATTCAATATTATCGTCCGAGAAAGTTAAAATATATAATTCTTAGTCAACTGGATGGACCAATAGGAATGAGAATTTAATTTAGAAACACTTCCGAGGACAATTTTACGACTCACAACCATTGGCTGTCCGGTGGCCGAACGGGTAAAGCGGTTGGCTAGTCACTGGTGCTCACTGAGAGGTTCGCAGAGAGTTCATGGCTTCACCTGCAATAATTTCCTCAGCACTACGACACATTCACTTCACTCCAATACGCCGTGTTCACCCTGATCACCCTGATGTAAGTGACTGAGGACGCTGAACTCGCCGGTGAAGAGCGGTTTGACGTGTCCTTGGTCACGGCTTTCCTCCGCTATCCAAGCTCAGTATGCTCGCGAGTCCATGTATAAGCCCGATACGCTTTCCGGTGAATCCGAGTGTAAATATGATACATAAAAATCTGGTGTTCTCGCAGGTATAGCAAAAGTTCTTTGTTATTTCTCAAAAATCATATCTGATGTCAATATAGATGATAGGT
>JAUELA010087996.1:0-10237 GCA_031471845.1 Boltenia villosa | reverse complement strand
TTGATTCCATAATGCAACATTGAAAGAAACAACCAAAGATTACCAGGGAAAAGGACCCCATTGATGCTTTGGCAGATAATCCATTGTAATTGCTTGTGGACGGGGATGTAGCTTGATGTGGAATTACTTGATTGATTCAGAAATTGATTTTGTAAGTTTGTTGAGTTTTCCATTTTCACTTTAAGTTTTCCTTGTTAAATTATGTTATGTTTAATGCTAGGAAAGATTCATTGAAAAGATGGGATGGATCAATATGTTTTTCCATTCTCATCATTACTGTTGCATAATTAAACAAGTTTCTTTTGAACAATATACAAGTTATGATCTTACAAAAACCTTTGAAACAAGAGCCTCAGCTATCATAACAATGATTTGTTTTCAAGTTTTCAATAATCGTTATAATGTCTTGATTGTAACAAAGTATTCTAATAATGCATCGATTCTCTTGAGCATATTCTCCAAGCCAGCTTCCTTTAACTCAAGTTTTGACTTCTTCGTCTCATGCTCATATCTCGACTAAAAATTTCGAAATAAACGCTTCCTACAGACTAAATAAAATGCAAAATTGCCAAAACGTGATAAATTCGTTTTGTGACTGGACCCGAAACCTAGGCGACATGAGGGGCCTTTACACATCACGACTGAACTCGTCTCAACTGTTGTAAGAAAGTCACAGAAATGTAAAACCTAACCCTCAATCCAGAGGTTTCCAAACTTTTCCAGTTGGCGACACACCTGTTTTATACAATTTGACGCGACACATCATTTAAAAATTGACGATGAAGCATAAAGCTAGCTCTATTCGAAATTAGGTTTATAAGTGAGATTCGATTTCGATCAGATATCATTGTGATGGTTTAAATAATTTGGAACTTAAATCAATGATTGAAGCTTACTTTAGATTCGCTTAAATCATAAAATGTAGATTGTCAATTGAATTTGAAAACTGGCCGTTTGACAATCAAAACTGTATGAAGATCTCAATTTCTTTGGAACTTCTTTGACTTTTCTAAATATATGCATAATAAGCCGAAATATGAATGACGCTTCATCCCTCCATTTAAATAATATATTATCGATAAATCTGGCCAATTTATATATTTAAATGACTTACTACATTTATTGAAAAATCGTTGATAAATTCGTTCTGTTCGCGACACACCTAGACATTATCGGCGACACACAGTTTGTAAAACACTGCCCTAACCCTTACACAAACTGTAACTTCCTAACACTAAACCTAACCCACTGCTCTTAACGCTTTGTATTCTGCGACTTTTCCGATCACCATCTCAACACCCACATCATTTTCAAACATCAATGTAATCTTGTGAAGCCAATGCCATACTATGAAATTGCATAAATATGGCCTGAATATGTTGCTCTTCGATAAATCTTATGTATTTCAGGCGGTGTTTGACTGTTGCAATTATATCTTTCTTCGTTTATAATTTGCATCAGGGGAACAATATGATGATAGTTTTGTTGGTGCGATTGTTCAATTACATATTGTATATAGATGGATAAGGTGATCGATCTCTGCATCTTAATTAGAGGTTTAAAATGCCTGCGAAATGCATCGCATTGTAACATATCTTAGATGTTAATTACAATATAAATAATGTTATTGTTTTGATATTGATTGGGAATTATGAGTTGTGAGATGATACAATTTAACGGAATCAAATCATTGCGTATTCCATTGAATCATCATGTATATTTAAGGAATCAAAATGAACCCTAATGCATGCTTCAATGGATTGTTTCTGCATCAAAACCAGAATCTATATCATGTATTGATTAATGGGTGAACTTCCACTTGTAACCGATACACTCTAAGTCACATGTTCATTTCACACTTTTAGAGTTAGGGTTAGGTAATAATCAGATATATATCACTGAGAGGTAACATCTAGAAGATCACTGATTAATGTATGTGCCAGCACTGATAACACTATTGAAAAAAACTTCGAATGTCCACTGCGGTTTTTGTACTTTTACAACTCTTTCCGATTATTGGAGAGAAAAACAACTCAACTACCAATACCGAATGTAGTTGTTATACCGTAGGTTATGATTCATTTGATTATTTCCAAGCAATAACTAAGAATGTTTGATTTTTCGTCGCCGCACACCTAGCAAACCTGTTGCGTCCCTGTTTGGTTGAGAAACTAAGAATAAGAAATGAACATCGCGTTCGTACAAAAAATGTCATCGCAAAAATGTCACGTGGCAACGTTTATTTGTCCCGTCATAATGAAAAACCTCTTGTCCATGACAACAGTACTTTGATTCATCTTTCACGAATGAAATAACTTTTCATTTCATCTCTGGAAGCCCTCCAGCTAAAGGAGACCCAAGGGCCCAAGGTATTAAAGCGCATTCCTTGATCCAGCTCTGTTTATACTCTGCACAAATCACACAACACGCATTGCAGTAGGTATTGCATGTGGCGACCACTTGCGGATGAAATGCTTACGGCAAACGAATATATTTAGCGCCACCTTACGATACAAAGAATGATTCATATTATCCGCTAGATGTGAAGCATTGCTCTTCTACAAGTTACGGCACCATGCGAATATAGTTTCACTATATTCTGATCTTTAGATGTCGTTAGTAGATCAGATGACAGCGCCAGCTTGCGTACACTTTTAGAATTGTAGATCAGTCACTAGGGTAAATGGTGATTTTAATAACAATTACTTGGGTTTAAAGATAGCGTATTAAATCGGTAACTGCGGAAAAATCAGTAACATTTAATGGTGCATTTGAGTCCTCTTGACCCTCTATCTTCTTGAGTTCTCTAGAGACAAATACAGACAGGGCAATATAGTTTTATTTAGAATACAATGTTTGCAAGGTGTCGGGCAATTTGCGACCGAATGCAGAATCTATTAACGCTAAATCACATGACGCGTTCTATTTCAATGCATAATTCGATCTTTCTCCTTATTAGCCTCAAGATTTGAGACTGCTATGTCGGATTTTACTTAAATTTCATCCAAACCATGACATTTGTAAGAATCGGTTGAATGCAAACAGCTTTGCCTATCCTATCTCTGCGTGTTTTAGCCTCGAGAATCTTGTTGGCAAGGAACAGACCTGGAGCCAGACTATTGTGCGCCTGGACAAGGCTGCTGCTTGATTCCCTGGCCATACTTATTCCACTAACAAAGACTTTTAGGTAGGTAATTATATTTTTCTTTTGCGCTATTTTTCTTAAAACAACTAAGCTATATACAATTTTGACTGTTGTCAGTGTTGTGCTCTACTAGAGCTTCACCTTAGACGGCCCTAGTTAGGAATTTAACTTTAGGGGCTTCTGGTATTGTGGCGGGGAATGCCTCTCCATCTACATACAATCATGTAACCAAACGAATATTTTATTACAAACATTTGAAGTTATTCTGATTTATTCAATAGCTTTACAATACTTTTATTTATATGTAAATAATAATGCCCACACAGGATATATATAGATATATATAGACATGGATATTAAATACAACTAAAAGTTCATTTATTAAAAAGTCATTATTCAGTCAAATAATCATAGTGAAAGCCTCGGTTTTCATTTAAATAAAAGTCAATTTTAAGTTAATTGTCTGTAAAAATATCAATTGTGTGGATTTTCACTTTTAATAAGACTTGGCATCGGGGACTCCCAACCTTTTGTGGTCTTGTTTATCCACTGAAAAATTTTCAAAAGTAAATTTCCCGTAAAATTCTGAAAACTGATTAGCCAGTAAAGGTATTAGATGTATAAGAGATAGACCGTGATATCTACAAAGATAGCAAAATTCATCTTTATGTCATTGATCTTTATGTCATGACAATCTGAATCCCGGACAATTGGCCGACGGATATTTGGCCATCGTTTGTGACGTCATAACAGAGGGACATTTTGCCAACATAACAAAAAAAATCTTTGTTTGTCACTAACTCTAAACCTTACCCTAACCATAACAATAACCCTAACTTTAAGATTTATTTTTTTTTAATGTGACCGTTGGCCAAATTTCCGGATACCTCACAATCTCGCAATCATCAACGAAAGTATCGTCCCCATTAAGCTCCATGCTACATAGTCTTCGTCATTGCAGTCATCTGAAGGAAAATATTGTTTAATCAGACTGTCTCAGCTTGTGGTTCCAAACTCGATGAATAAGGTAAATGTTTTATTCTTTTCTACGTTATTCATAGTATGCGATCTGTATGATGTCAGAAACAGTCTACAATTCATATGTTCGCAGTCTAGTGTTTCTAGAACCATTTTAAATAGACAATTTAAATCAGTTTTCATGAATTAAAAACTTTTTATTTAATATCTGGAAGCCCTCCAGTTGAAGGAGACCCCTTGTCTCAAGCTCCTAAAGCTCGTCCCTCGACACAGCTCTGTTTATACTCTGTGCACAAATCACACAACTCCCGGTCAGTATAAATTGCATGCTGCGACTACTTGCGGATGAAATGCTGACGTTAAACGAGTATATGTACGTTTAGCGCCACCTTGCGATATAAAGAATTTATCGTAATATCCGCTAGATGTTAGGCAGTGCTCTCCTATAAGTTACGGCACTATGCGAATGTGGTTTTCCTACATTCTGATCGTTAGATGTCGTTGGTAGATCAGATGACAGCGCTATCTTGCGTACGATTCTAGATTCGTAAATCAGTCACTAGGGCAAATGATGGTTTAATATCGTTTACTTGGGGTTAAAGATAGCGTATTAAATCGGTTATTGCGCCAAATTTAGTAACATCAAATGGTGCATTTGAGTCCTCTTGCCCCTCTATCTAACATTAGACACAAATACAGACAGGGCAACATAGTTTCATTTAGGATACAATGTGAATATTGTTGGGCTACAGTTTGCATGGTGTCGGGACAATTTGCGACCGAATGCAGAATCTATAAACCTTCATTCACATGACTTGTTTTATTTCAATGAACAATTCGATCTTTGTCTTTATTCGCCTCCAGAGTTGAGAATCCTAAGTTGGATTTCACTTGATTTTCATCCAAAAACTCATGGATGGCATTTGGTACAATCGGTTGCATGCAGAGGAATTTTCCTTTTTTTTTTCAGAGAGTTTTTTACTGAAGAAGCTGACAGTGTAGGCACATCGCCGGGCCCAGACTAATTCGCGCTTGAGCGAGGCTGTTGCTTGAGTCCCGGGCCCTCCTAACGCCACTAACAAAGACTTTTAATCGGTTAAATATCTTTTTTTCTTTCGTTCTATATTTCTTAAAAGCTGTATAAAATTGTGACCCTCAAAGGTCCGTTTTGTACTCCACTAGGACTACACCCTAGATGGCCTTGGGTGGGAATTGAACTTCAGGCCTTCTGGTGGTGGTGCGGGATGCCTCTCCATTTAACTGCAATCAAGTAACCAAAGGGAATATTTTATCACAAAATTTCTGTATTCTGATTAATTCAAGAGCTTTATAGTCTTCATTATTTACATGAAAATAATAATGCCTACCCAGAATATATATATCGAGTAAGGTATAAAGTAAAATGTAAAAATCATTCATTAGAAGGTCATTATTCAATCGAAGAATCATGAGACAGCAATAAAATAAATGTCCTTTTCAAAGCATCGCTTTTCATTCAAAGATAATGGAACTGAATTCATTTTATAATATTTCAAGAATATTGACCGTAATAATAAGAATTGTATTGATATTAACCATATATCGTCACAAAACTCAGGTTTAAGATATATATGAAGCATGGAGGCGTAGGATATTATGAGAAAGAATGGGTAACGAGGATGATAGAGAGATAGTGTGGGGTGGCAGACGTTAGCATGAAGGATTTATTCATTTTTGGGGGGAGGTAAGGGTGGGGTTGGTAATTTACGACGGTTGTGAATGACCCATATAAAGAGAAGGATGGTCCACGCAAAAAGATTGAGATCATATTGGTGATGATAAAGCATCATCCAACATCGACATAAAATCCAACTTCACAGATTTATCCTAGATGAATTTGAGTTATTGTTGCTTTTCAAACTATAATGATCAGATTTGTCAGCAAATAGGTTACAAAGGTAGGTTAATTAAAAGTTGGAAATATTCTCAGTATTAATGACACAATTCCTACAAAACAGGGATAATTAACAATAGGTTTGACGAAGTTGTAAAATTCTAAAGTAGAAAACAAATAAAACGGCAGCCAACTCCTTCTTGTTAGATCAGCAGCCTTGCCAACAGCAGGGAAAGAAGCGTCCCCATTAGGCTCCATGTTGTATAGTTGGCTCCGTTTATAACATCTTCGTCATTACAGTCATCTGAAGAAAGTTATCGATTGTTAATTAGACCGCCTAGACTACGTTTTTACGCACCACATATAGCCTAAATCAGCGTTTCTCAACCGGTGGGCCGCGAAGTAGGCCAAAATGTTACAGTACAAAAAGCGAATACTTTTATCAACGCATGTTAAGTATTATTGTGTAGCATTTTAACAGTAAATTGAATGTGTTGTTAATATTTGATTTCTTTCTCACAAATATATTCTAATTTTTTTCATTGTCATTTTGCCAAAATATCTTATAGTGGTCCTTCAAAAAAATGTCAGTAAAAGTGGGCTGAGAGTTGAAAAAGGTTGAGAAGCACTGGCTTTAATTGACTATAGTATTGATAGGCAACAGCCCACACAACACTGGGCGCACTGATCTCAGTAGTTGATGACTATAAGTCTATAACAATGAAAATGTAAAATAAAAATCCATCCTAAATATTCGAACCTGTATTGCAGAACTCATCACAAGTTGTGCTGCTTTCCGCGCCAACCTGTCCTTCAGTTATGCATCCTTGAGTTGTATTGGACGACGCACAAGAACGACTAACTGCTGCTGTTGCGCCTGTAACTGTAACAGAAATAGAGACAGTTAGATGGCGCTCAGAGGGTTAACGTAACAAACGATAGCACCCTAGATCAGGGCTTCCCAAACTGTGTTCCGCAAGCCGCTCACAAGTGTGCCACGAGATTTTCATTATTTAGTAATTTTTTATTAGAGTGGCACAATTGGTAGCACTATCTTGTTTAGACTGGCGGTGATGCCGCCATTATGACGTTTGAATGCCAAATTGACGAATGAATGACATGGCATTGAGTAATAAAACCTCTCTTTTAGATTTATGACTATTCATTTAGATTTGAGGGGGGTGATAGAACGGTGTGAAAATTACCAATCATTGGCTGGTACAGGTAAGGATTTTTTCGCGTTTAAGAGAACAGAATGCAAAACAATCGCATTTTTTGAAAGATTACACAACTGTCTCAAATAAGGCCCTTCAAGCAAGCTACGCCGTTGCAACAAGAATTATTGCTAAAACTGAGCAGGCCCCTAGCCTTTACGTTGCATTTTCTCACCGAGCAGTATTAAGTGTTATGTATTTGAATGAGGTTCGGAGGGACTTAGCTTGCGTTTGGATTTGTTAATGTGTATCTTTCGCAATTACTGCGAAAAAGCAACTCTGAAAGAGTGTTGTTTCACTTCTCTCCCCTCTATCGCCTTCTATATTTTATTTGTTCAAAATTTTGCTAAAAAATATAAGGACACAAACAAATAAACGCATTCGGACGTCAATAAATTCAAGTAAGGCACGCACCTCCTCTTCCCCTCCCTCGTCTGAAAAAACGTCTGACGAAATTTCCTCCAAGCGCAGCCAAACCTTCAAGGATTCGGAATATTTAGTTTAGATTCGAATCTTTTTAAGGTTTAAATATATTTAGGTTGATTTTAGATTCTAATTAGACGCTGTTTATTCGTTTTGACTCTTTGGCATACATCATAGCATGCGGGCGCAAGAACTTCCAGGGAGATATGTTAGTGCCTGCTGGAAGTTTATAATGACGTCATGTACCGTTGACGTCATAATTTTAGTGTTGATAAGCATAGTCTATATATTTTTATTAAGGCTACAGTAAAATTTTAATGAATAGAAGGATTTGCGAGAAAACTTTAGAATTTTGCTTAAAAAGGTATCAAATGAATGACGTCATCATATAGTGACGTAAGTATATCAAAAAGTATAGGCGGGAGAAGAAGCGATATATCTATATGAGTTGAGAGTTTGGAGAGGTTTGATCAAGATTTGAGCGAGTTACAGCGCCATGCAGAAAAACTGAAACATACAAACAAAAAAATAGGAGTGATCAAGATAACTCGAAGTGAGAGATCCTGAAATTGGGGAGGGACCGCACATTTGCTCGAAGTGGGGGAGGGTGCATTCATTTGCACCATTCCTGAGACCATAACTTCCAACATCATCTGTGTTTTGGAATTCCACAATTTGCAGGGCACAGGCGAAAAGACTATATTCATCTTATTTATAGTTACTTACTCGTTGTAGAGAAGTCTCTTGTACGGCAGAACTCATTGTTGTTGCTACAATTCTGTAGATTTTCCATGTTAGTTACTGGGCAATTGACGCACACGTGACATCTCAGGGCTAGAAATAAAAATATATTTCATGTAACATGAATAAAACCAGGATAATATAATGGATCTCTCCATTGTCGACAATTGGCCACTTCATGCATTGGTAATTATGTAATTATTATTTTCTTATAGGCTTTGTGAGTATATATGTGAACTAAGCAAACAAAAGGTCGAGGACGCATGGTAAATTGTACTACAACAACTTTGGCCCTGGACCTATTAAAATAAAAGCAGCCAATTTTAGTACTGAAAAGAGTAAATTGAGCTCGAGTCATTCATCTTTCAGTGTCCTTTTCTACTATTGTCCCCGTAAACAAAACTTCGGTTATATTTTACGAAGAAGCCTAAAATTAACGCTTTTAGAGGGGTACCGATATTTGGGGCATCAGCTGAGTTTGGTCCAGCCCTGAATTTGGCCCCTGACCCCCTCTCGTCAACCAGATTTGATGATACGAAAGACGTATCGAAATTGGTTCTCAAATTGGATTTTTAAGTCATAAAAGTGAGGAACGGGGCTCCTTTTTCGTCCCACAATAGGTAGGTAGGATATAATTAAATTAAAATGAGAATATGGGAAAATACACGTCTTTTAAACCATCTGGGGAATGCAAACTCCATGATATGTATGATGTCATATATCGTGACGTCATAATTACGGGGGGTTGGTTCATGATCCTTTTAAACTGCCAAGAAATAAATGGATGTAATAGACAAGTACTCACCTGCAGATAATCCAATTATGACGAGAAAAACAGAAAATGGAAGCAGGAATTTCATGACGAAGAGAGAGACGATTCGAGTGTTTTCAGGAAATATTTGTTACAAATTTCTGTATTAACTGAAAAAGAATTAAATAATCACATAAAATCGCAAATCCCTTTCGGAGGTACATGCAACTAAAAATATTGCTCAAAAATTCAAATCCAATCCTATATCTTTTTTCGTGAATTTGGACATAGTAGCCAAACTTAAAACTGAAGGAAATTATTTACCAATCAGTTTGAACAAACATTGTTAGAAATTTCAAAATTTATCCTACATTCGTGTCCAGTAAATCTAGAGTCGTTGAATCACCTTTCAGGCGGATGATAAGCTACTTATATTATCTTGTCTAATGCTCTACGACAGGGGTGCACATTGCACAACCTGCGGTCGAAGATATTTAATTTTTCCAATCTGCACAACTCTTGGGAGAATTTTCATTTAAGTGCGAGCATGAAAGACCAAAGGGATTCATTATAAGATGTTTCCTAAATTGTGCTTGATTAAATTTATTGAAAAGTTGGACAATTCATTACACTTTTAAGCATGAATAAATGAAATATTAATGGATATATCCTATTCCTTGATAACACGTAATGCATAAAAAATAACATACTCACTGGCGGCCGTTATTGAAAATAAAGTCTGTAAGGCGGTCAGCAATAGCGAAAAAGTTGTGCACCCCTATCCTACGGTCTAATTGAATAATATATAAATATTATAAATTATCCTTTTAATTTGTCCATACCATTTTTGACCAACCATAACCTCGTGAGCTCAGCTAAGCAGATACTAAATAATTTCCTTTTCCACGTCTCTTATTTAAATCTCTCAAATCATTTTTTTTGGAAATTGAGGGGGAAAAATTCATTTTTAACATCTAAAGGGTTCCGTGATCCAGTTTCAGTTATTTGTTTACCTAAAAGTTTGTTTGTTTACATAGGTAGTACTTGTAAACAAAATTCAATGGACGAATTATCTAATAACCAGTAATTAATCTACCCAAGTAATCCCACTT
>JAUELA010087885.1:0-10238 GCA_031471845.1 Boltenia villosa | reverse complement strand
ATGCAGTAAAATCAGTCTTGAATATCTGGCAGCAAACAACCAATTCCCTTTATTTCACCACAATAGAAGTATATAATCAACGGTTAACTGGCAAGATTTTACACCAGTTAACCGTTTATGGAAATGACTGAAATTAACAGCCCTAGTGTCAAAGCATGTTTGTTTGTCTTAAAACAATGTTGAAATTTCTCAACCAATCTTTGCCAAATTTGGCACAGAGGTCCAGATGCATCTCCGAATTATTCTTGAACAAAGAAACTAAACTATGGTTTGGGTTCATTCCAGGGTAGTGTTTTTATTTTGTTTATCAATAAAAGGAACTTTAACTACCGAGTACCTCTTCCACAACTATATATATCACAAATTATTTTGTCAACTCAGTCTTGAGTAAATTTTCGGCTTATTTCAGCTTGGTAGCAATGCAATCCATGACCAAATCCAGGCCCTAGTTAAAGCTGATGGACTTATGCGGGAAGAGAATGGCAAGCCGTGTAAACTTACTGAAGAATTGCCGAGAAGTGTCATTGAAGATATCAAGGTTTGATGGTTGGATGCTGCTTGCATGATTTTATTATTCAAATCTTTGTTACATTACTAAATCCCGGCAACGCCTGCTCTGACTTTGCTTTCAACGATGCAGTTCAATACGCTGTGTATGACCTGATCTTTGACGTGAATGAGTAAATAACTCCGGGACACTAAATTGAAATGATTATGTCGGATCACTGCTTTATCCACCATCAAGTTCAGTTCGAAAGCTAAAATAGTCGAATAGAATTACATTTTTGTGTTCATATGAATAGAAAATAAAAGTAATTTTGTTACAATTTTAAAAAAGCTTCACTCAAGTTCAGATTAAATAGTACAGTTGACTTGTAATTTGGATGTTTCCTTTTTCTTTTTTTCTTTATTTTTTCTTTGAAATTCTACAAAAATAAAATTTTGAATGTTGAATGTAATATAATTATTGACGCGCGATCTCCCTGAGCAAGAGCTCATCCCAAAAGTACAGGAGTCACTGAATAAAATCAATGATTGGTGTTCAACATGGGAGTTCACTATTTCAGAATCGAAGTCCAATATTGTTTTATTCACAACATGTCGTAAGATTCCTAATATAGAATTATACATAGATAATAGTCTTCTTCCAATGAAGTCCGAATGTAAATATCTTGGTATAATGTTTGACTGACACCCTACGTTTAAACTGCATCAAAATGGTAAATTTGTTGAGATTTTTGTCAGGAACTTCGTGGGGATGTTATGTATCACTTCCAGCAGGCGGTAAAATTGAATACAATGAAATATGACCTTTTTCTTTTTTTTAATGTATTATTTGATGACTTTCAGGTCAAATCCTGTTTTGTTGCTGACCATGAACGAGGTAAAGAGATCCAAGAATACAGAAGAGAAAAATGGATAGCTGCGAATAACAAGGGTGAAGGTGAAGCCCCAACTGATGTGAAAAGACCCACCCCACCCCCTGACATGATCTACCCCATGGGTGGAAAGAAATTACTCCTCATTCCTGGCCATGTAAGAGATGAAGCTGCAGAGATTCTATTTGAGAAGGTTAGTATATTATTTTTTATTTTGAAATTGTGGTTACTGAGCAGTTAGAGTACTGAGTTGATCCAGGTCGAAAACCAACTTGATTTTGATTGATCGATGTATCATATTTACCCTCGATTCACGGAAAGCCGTAGCGGGCTTATACATGGACGCATGATGCGACCATGCCGGTTTGCGAGCATGCTGAACTTGGATAGCGGATGAAAGCCGTGACCAAGGTCACGTGAAACCGTTCTGTACCGCCGAGGAGTTCAGCGTCCCCAGTCACTTACTCACGTCAAGGCTCAAGGTAGAACACAGCATATATTGAGGTGATCAAAAAGCGTGCGACATCGTGTAGGTGCTGAATAAATCTGTGCAGTTGAAGCCGAGAATCGAACTCAGAACCTCTAGGTGAGAATAGATGACCAGACGACGGCTTTACCCGTTCGGCCACCGAACAGTCAACTTCTTCACTAGTTTCTGTTTGATTAATTGTAAAAACTATATTTGCTTTGATGCTTGTCAGTGACCGGAGACAATAGGCTCCTCTTCATGGGATGGTTCCATTTTATCTCAAGTTACCATGAAGTTTTGTTAGGTCATTGCTTTCATCTGTTATCCACACTAAGAGGTAGTTCAGGAACAAATTCACCAGAATACTGTAAGCAGGGTTGCCAGAGATACTAATTATATGGACAGTAATGATTTCCGACCGCAGTAGGTTGGCACCTACCGCCCTGAATTTCCCACCAGAATAGTTATATTATTTAACTCAACAATAAACGGCAGTATTTTCTGGCATAGACTTTTAATTTTTTTCAAAACTTTGTGTGTCATATTTATCCCCCCGATTCACCGTAAAGTCATATCAGGCTTATATATGAAGCACATTATTATGTCAGGTTGTGAGCATGCTGAACTTGGATGATGCATTTTTTTTTTCTGAGAAAAAAAAATTGGCTTCATTGTGTAAATGACATTTTTAATTAAATGCTCTGTTTGTACATTAATCAAATATAATAATTGAAACCAGATAAGTATGGAGACTACTTGCCCCCACCCCTTTTTTTCGAGAACGAAAGTTCTGTTTTATTTCAATATTGAGTCCACCTTGAGTCCAGTTCAATATTGAGTCCAGCTCTCATAAATGCTTGTAACACAATCTTCACTTATTCATTTTAGGACAATTCACGCCTCTCCATTGCAACATTAGTTCTAGATGCGATGCTGAAATGTCCTCTGGACTCCAGGAAAGAGCTTGCGAGGAATCTCATTATTACAGGTGATTAATCTCCAGCTTGTGGTGACATCTTTAAAACTAAATTCCTATATTTTCTCATACTTTGTATTGTGCATCTATATTTATGCAAACCAGGGCTGTTGAGTCGGTACATGAAACCGACAACTCTTGACACCTCAATTTATGATACATCCCACTCCGATTCCTTTATTTATATATCAATATAGTAAATAAATATTAAATATACTAATTATGTATTTCCTATATTGGTTGAAAGCATGAAACGTACAAAGTTCTGCATCACTGTCGAGTTCTGATATGGATGAACATAAAATTTAAATTAACATATATAATTTAAAAGCAGTATAAGTTTCATATCAGCTAGTCTTTTAGCACTTGAATGCTGTCCCTGCATTCAGTATTCTGCAGTATGCTGTGGCTCTACAGTTTCAAATGTAATAAAATATTTCCTTTCAATTTTAATTTCTGAATTTAAAAAATCATTCCAGAATAAATCGGAATACATTACTTTCGGTTTTGACAGTTTAAACATGTTAGGAGTCAGAGTCTGTACATTTTTCTTGACTCTGACTCCGACTCCTTTAAACTAAAAATTTGCTCTGACTATGAGTACAGAACCCTGATGCCAACAACCATTTCTTTCTTGTTTTTCTATTGCGAAATCTGTTCAAATATTCTAATTAATCATCATTTTAAATGTCTGAAACCTTACGACCATGTGGTAAATAATCGGGACATCACTGTACGTACACTGTACTGTACCTACTGTAACTCCAGCAGTTTGTCATATCTACAATACATCCTGCTTTTTATTGACCTTGGTGAACATATTAGATTTATTTACAGAGATAATATTAAAACAGGAAAATATATAAAAATTAAAAGTGAAAAAGGGAAAACATAAACGTTCCAGCACAAGCTTGTTTCAGGGCACAATAGGAATTTTGGGAGGCGTGTCATTTTGACAGGCTTGACCTGTTGTTTGGCTTGTCAAATTATTTGCCTTAAAAACACTGCATAAATTAGCTGATTTTTTGATTTTTTTTTACACAAAGGTAGAAAACGGGGAATATATTTTATATAAATGAAATTGTTGGAAAAACGAACATTTACAATTGAGTTATTTTGTGTCCTATTTAAATTCGCATTGAAAACACAAATATTCCTGCCATTTCATAGCTGGTCATTTTGACTGGCGTCAAATTTTTATGACTGTCAAAGCCTTCAAATTGCCAGTCATTTGACCGATGACTGGATGTTATTTTGTGCCCTGTTGTTTGAATCTCATTATGGCCTATTCGTAACCTATCACGTGTTTGGTAGTATTGTTTTTCTATCGCCTCTTATTCTACTTAATCATTATTTCAAATGTCTAAAACCTCAGGTGGAACTTCGATGCTTCCTGGATTTCTTCATCGACTTTTGTCAGAATTGAGAGATCTAGTGGCTGAAGAAGACAGATATCAACCTGTGAGTATGATGTGTTGTTTCTAGTTCATTTTCCTTTCTAATTAGTGAATATTGCAAAGGAATTGAATCTTGATCTTCATAGAAGCAGCATTGTCCACAGGGGTTGTGCTGTTTGAATTGCAAGTAAATTCATTGCTAGTCGCTATTCGTCAAAAAGAAAAAAAAAAAACAGAAGTTGGAAAAACTGACCCATGTTTTTTATGATGTACTTTATATAAAGCTGCAAATTAGAAGCAGGAGCCGAGTCGGCCCCTTCTAAAAGGTTTGGTCTACCGACCCGGGTGCTTTATGAAGCTTTGGATAAAAAAGATAGTGCTCTGGAGGGAGCCCATACTTGGATTTTCTTTGTTTATGCATTATTCTTGATGCATTGGGACCTCCATGTCAGATTTGGATACACTGAGAAATGAAAACATTTATTGAAGACAAACAAACTTTTGCGATTATCATGCAAATATATAAGTTGTGGTGAACGAGATTAATCAATAATTGAGCATAATTACTGCTGAATATGATACATTTTACACTTAAATGAAATATATCAGCTGAACTTGGATAGCGGAGGAAAGCCGTGACCAATGTCACGTGAAACCGCTCTGTACCGGTGAGGAGTTCAGCGTCCCCAGTCACTTGCACATATCAATGCTCAAGGGCGAACACGGCATATATTGGGGTGAAGTGATCAACAAGCGTACAATGCATCATGAAGGTGCTGAATAAATATGTGCAGGTGAAGCCGAGATTCGACCCAGAACCTCTAAGTGAGCATAGATGATCAGCCGACAGCTTTACCCGTTCGGCCACCGGACAGCCTATTAGTAGGCACAGACTCAGGCAGCTAAGCTACTGTGTTCTGCAACAAGCAATAACTGATTACTTATAAATCAATCCAATTCTATTCTCAGCTCTCAGAATGCGAATTTCGAGTCCACAAACCACCGACGCATCCGAATCTCGTGTCATGGCTCGGTGCTGCGATCTACGCTTCACTCGAAACCTTTCAGCAGAAGTCAGTGACAAAGGAGTATTTTAATCAGGTGAGGAGTATTACCATGCCTGAATTCAATTCTGTATTAGTATATAAGAAGATTTCCTATTCACAACATTGATTCTCTTGCTTTGAGGCCCCCTGAAACAGCTGTGGTCACCATAGGGGTCATGGCCAAGGTTAAAGGGGGTTTAAATAGTTTCATTTACTGGGATCCAGTTCCTTCTGTTTTATTATTTTGATTCATTTTCAGGACAATTTTACGACCTAGCATGTTTCATATGACTTTAAAGTGTCCAAAGGTCACACCTGGTACTATATTTTCTCCACTGTCAGGTCGACCCAGGGCCTATGAGAGAGGGGAACAAGGGTGCATAGTACCCTGCCCGGGTACATTACTAGCTGGCATGGTCCCATAGTACGGGCAGGCCTTAACATTTCCAGCGATACAAGAGTAAATTATTTTAAATATTTCATTCAAGATGACCAGGTAAAGCTATTCTGAAGTCCTGGCAGGAATTATACGTTGATCCCAGATTCGAAATATATTTTTTTATTATTCACAAACATACATGTGTACTTACCTAGTTGTCACAACGCATATCCATGCCTATACCTCTCATTGTAATATTTACAAGAGTTAATATTACCAAATAATTTAAAAAAATTATTTCATGAATCCCATAGTCCATTGAAGCTATTTTGATTCGAGCCCAAGTCCAAGGGAATATTACGCATCACGTATTTGAAATCAAATGGGGGAGAGGGCAAATTTTATTCATTGACTTTCTAATTTAAGGGGTATTTTTTCAATGAACTTTTTTTTTCCAGCATGAGCAAAGATTACCTGACTGGTGTGTGCTAGACTTGAAACCTCCAGAACAAATTCCTGATCGTCCATCCACCCTCAAAGGACTCACATCCCTATCATCAAAGTCAAGAGTGTCAGCAAGCAGCGTCACAGGCTCGAAGCCCGGGTCTCGCAGCAGCACGGCTACTGAATTTGCAAACCTACGACTTTCCCAGTCTGAGCCTAGATTAAAGGATAAGGATGAAGAGGAAAAATGACATCTTAAAATTTCAATGTTACCTTGCTTGTTCGTATAGTATTAGTGGCTTTGTCACTTCAAGTTTGTTTATTATCAAAATCTCATACTGGAGGGGATGTCGCATGTACAATTGGGGGAGGCGATGTCCCCCCCCCCCACCTATATGCTCTGTGGTACATTTTTGAGGTATGATTTTAAGCAAATATCTAACATTTTCACAAGTTTTCGACAAGTTTTCAAAGTTCGAAAACTTTGTTAGGAAGGCTATATTTATCAGCACTTTAAAGCGGTATGACGTCATAAATGACGACATGAAATATACTCCTCAGTAAATGTGATTCTGAATCCGTGCTTGCCATGACCAGTCTCTCATTGCGAGAGTCACTGAATACGTAGACTCCTAAATAGTGCTGATTTCTCATGACTTTACTTTACGGAGAGGCTACACTATGTCATGGCTTCAGACCGCCATCTTGCATTGTCGCATCATGCCTTTGTTTTTCAGTGACATGGCCGTAAACGTGGATGACTTAGTATTTCGATGTAATAATTATATTGGCAATGTATTATGGCTTCACATGATGTTATACTCATTAATAAGACCGGTTGAGACAACGAATTCATATGGTATTTATGCTTATATCATTTTGCATATTTAATAAAATATTGTGTAAGCAATTGGGAATTTTCTCATTTTTTAAACTATAATTTTATTGAATTATAAAAACTCTATTGGCGCCTGATAGAACTGGTGAAGATGATTTCAATAATCGTGTGGAAGAGGGATTGCTTGCAAGCCGGCATAGTCGCACCATATGTCCATGTATCAGCCCGAGTGAAACCGAGGATTAATATGACAAAGTATTTAAATATACATTGGGCAAAACCATAGTCTGCCCAATGCAGCTAGAGGGAGAGAGAGAGAGGTGTTTCATTTATCCTTGAGCCAGCCTAACTCCACTCTTGATTATTTATTATTGTCCTTTTTTCCACATATACATTGTAAACTGTGTTGTTTTGAATTCAAACAATAAACTGAACTTGAACTTAAGTGACTGGGGACGCTGAACTCCTCGCCGGTACAGAGCAGTTTCACGTGACCTTGGTCACGGCTTTCCTCCGCTATCTAAGTTCAGCATGCTTGCAAGCCGGAATGGTCGTATCATTCGACGTGTATAAGTCCGATACGGCTTTCCGGTGAATCCTGGGATAAATATGATACATTGAATTGGAACAAAAATTGCAATATAGGTAAATCAGACTTAATTAAACGATAAATAAAACTGTTCTGATTTTCGTGTGTTGGAACAATACATATTCGTTACGTATTCTCCAATATGGATTTGAATTCAGATTCTTTCTTAAATTTGATCCTAATAGATTTTTGCGCGCGCGGTTTAATTCCTCTGTGCGCTGATTCAAAACTATGTGCGCGCGCAGCTTAGCCTTGAATCGCGAGACGGTTAAAATTGCTGATCGAGAAAGTGAAACACTCTTACGTTGTAACTGCGTATTGAGATCGCAACACTCGTAGTGTGTGAACAGCACATTGTATGTATTCTGCCTTTTAGATTATTATCCAATTTAGATTTTTGGTGCACCCCGGACAGCAGGGTTGTTAGCAGCTACGATATAGTGTTATGCTTATGAAGTTAGAATTAGGATTAAGGGCTTACTTCTTTTATTTTTAATGTCCTTCGCCGTTGTTATATTTATAAGGTCATTAGTACCTGATCCAGATGTATTGTTTAAAATTACCGTAACAAGTGAACATTGTTGGTAATTATTTGAATTTAATGTATTGGTTTCTATTGGGTGACGTTATAATGTCCAATATTATATCGGCGTATATACAACAAGTCTGGTGCTTTGAGAGTTACAAGAGTTATCAGCAAAGAAATACTTTTACTGTTGAGACTCAAGGTTTATTTTTTATAGTCAGATAAACAATACTATTAAATATCTTTATGTCTAACTGGGTATAGCGACTAAACAAATCTTAGGTGGTAATCAAGTCATGTTAGTCGCAACATATTTATATCAATCTCATTTCACCCTAATTTTTTATAAATGGGTTAATAGAGGGTCAATTATCCGGAGGTCATTTGTGTGGGGCAATAGTCCGGGGGCATTTGTCCTAGAACAAATTTAATGACATGCCCGATTGTCGGTCGGTATTTGGCAGAGTTGTAATGACTCGAGTCGCATTTTTGGTGTGACTCGATTCGACTCGAGTTTCGACCCGTGAAAGACTCGACTCTCGGCGTTTGAAGACTTGACTTGACTCGAATCTTGAAAAAAAAATGACTCGAGTTAATAGGGACTCGAGTCTCACATTAAAGAAATCAAATCAATTACATTTTCCCGATCGGTCTTAGCCAGTTCATGCCGTAACAATGCATTTAACGTTCGGTTCGGTCGGTCGGTTTTTGGTTCCTACAGAGTAAAGTTTTGGAAACCACTGAGTTCTGGCGAATAAGATATCGTAGTGCTTGGAAACTTGTTAATATTAATTTAATTGCAGTTGCGTCGACTACTTTCATTTTAAATTCTTCTGATGTATGTAAAGAATCTGTTTGTTGAATGACGTCTAGGCAGCTATCTATATATTGATAGATGCAAACACACGGAGATATGTAGAGGTGTACATAGGTTAGGCAGTGATATTTAAAAGTGAAACTCTTAGTCGATTATACAAAAAGTATTTATGATTTTTTCGAAGGTGAAGGTACCATTGGAGGTAATGGTAATGAGTTAATTAACATATCAAGATTCCAGCAAGGCGGATCATATCCCAAGTATTTTATTTCATTTGTAGAACTAATCAACGTGTACGTATAATCAGATATCGCATAGAATAAGTTCTCAATTTCTTGTTATTTTAGATGATCGGGTTTCGTTGTTTAGCTTGATTTGTTGATTTTTAATTAATGTACATTGATTGATTGATTGATTATTGCATCATATTTACACTCGGATTCACCGGAAAGCCGTAGCGGGCTCATACACGACGCATGACGCGACCATGCTAAACTTAGATAGCGGTGGAAAGCCGTGACCAAGATCACGTGAAACCGCTCTGTACCGACGAGAAGTTCAGCGTCCCCAGTCACTTACTCGCATCAAGGCTCAAGGGTAAACACGGCATATTGACCCACTGTGGGAGAGTGTTTCGGTAACCCTTCGAACCGATTTTGTCGAAACCTGTTTCGTTCTGTATCTATTCGCTGTAAAAGTGAAAAATATTAAAATGACACTTTATTATACATGTGAAAGGAAAAATGGGTCAGTATTATAAATTTGAAAATTTGTGTATTCTTCAACGTGGTGCGCTATTGGCATACGTACCTTAATTCGATTCCGACCATAAAATAGACTATTTCTATTCCAATTTCACGAGTCCCTTAAATTTGTAATGTCCCAAACGTTCTGAGGCAGATGTTGTTTAGTTAATATTTAACTGTACAGTGTGACATCATCAAGTTGCGTTGTATCAGATTCTGAATGTTTTATGATTACATAATAATTGGTAAAAATATTTATAACGAAGTTTTCGAAGAATATTTCCCCAGTTACAATGCGAGACGGATTTTCACAGTCTGGAAAAGTAAACAAAGACGAAAGAGAAAGACGTTCATCAAGACTGTATCGCGTGTAGAAAAGAGAAACAGATTACATTGGGCGCGAGGGACAAAAGAAGGCTGTTGTTGTGTGTATTGAGCGATCAATATCAGAAGGATACAGAGCTAGGATACTTTCCTAGACAGGATTTCATTTTTCATCATTGTATATTCAAATTCGAAAAACAGCGTTCAGTATAGGAAAATATGGCATGACATTCTTTGAAGATTGGGATAAAGCCAAATTTAATGGATACTTCATGACGTTATCGTTATGTCATCTTTTAGAGATGCAG
>JAUELA010087774.1:0-10241 GCA_031471845.1 Boltenia villosa | reverse complement strand
TCTAGTGTATTTCTTATTTCCTCTCATATTACATACACGACTTTGGGGGTGGCTTCTCTCTTTCGGGAAATCTTCTTGCGAGTCAAGATTTCCTATATACACACATACATGAACATGCACGGCGCTATCAAGTGATCAATTTCTCTCAGTTTAGCGCAGTACCCGATACTGCCATTTTTTCACTATGCATGCCTTTTTCCTTTCTCGATACAACGTGCTCTAGAGATAATTACGTGGTACGCGATGACTGATGGAAGAGTAATAGCTGATCATCTGATTCAGTCTGTCGTGTATGTTAAATGATAGGAAATAAGAAATACACTAGCTAGACAATGCTGCACAACCTGTTGTGGTATATATACCCTTGAGCAAAATAAAATGTTTTGATGATTACCATTCCAAAAAGCGACTGGTAAATGATTACGTCATTAACATATGGTAGGAATTCTTGTATCCCGATGGTGTCGAAACTCAATTGACACTCAATTTTTTCGATCCGTCTCCGGATCCTGTGAGAGCATTTTCGTTTGACTCCGAATCTAATTATGATCCTGTTCAAATACACCGAATCAGGCAGGATTTCACCCCGATATCCGGAGTAATGTCGGCCTTTGACCCCTAACTATTTTTATTCTGTGATCAAAGTTGTGGCATTTTTTCTGTGACTCGATCTCCTTCTTGAGTGGACTTGAGGTTGTGACCAGACCACTAAAGAGGTGTTCAGAAAAAAGGCGCTCTGAGGCTGTCTAGTTTATGAAAATGACTGAAAAAAAATTTAGCTAGCATTCCAATTACAGAGAGGCATTTTAACTGACGGATTTAATTTAATTCAAGGGGTGTAAGAAAAGGAAAAGATGAAAAGAAATCTTGAGTACCTAATAGAGGTCTAAGGAGTCCGTCCACCATTTTCTGACTCATGGTCTTTATTTTATGGTTCTTTATTTTAAGGTATCGATCTACGTTTCGCACCAGGGCATACGATGGCCCGAACCACATACATCAACGTGTATTTCCTTAATACGAAGACGTCTGAACATCGTTAATTCACGGGACAAATTACGACGAACTCAATCATTCGCTTTGCTGAAATGCGTAGTTTTCTTCGGCGGGGATTCCCCTTCTCGTTTACGAATTGATTCCACCTTTCAGCACCATGACAAAGCATCTTCAGATGATCAGCTATTACCCTCTCATCAGGAAAATGGCATGATAATATATGTATTTTTCATCCTAGGACCTCGTGCCTACATTGTACATGCACCGCATGGAAACATTTCTCACCAAAGGAAAGAATAAATATCCCCAAAGAGATTGTCGTGTTTGTAAAATGAGAGGAAATAAGAAATACACTAGACCAGTGGTTCTCAACCGGGGGCCGGTGGCCCCCCAAAGGGGCCACGAGACCTTCGCCGGGGGGCCACGAGCAGGCTATATTTAACTCTTTCGTGTCGGATAACGCCATTGCGTCTTGCATTTTTTTTTGACGACAGGGGGCCACGGGTGTTTGAGGTTCTCGATAGGGGGGCCACGAACCACGAAAGGTTGAGAACCACTGCACTAGACAATAGTGCACAGCCTATCGTATGCCCTTGTGCAAAATCATTTTCGTTTAAGTATATTTATTCTATGGACTGTTTCCAGTTCGCAAAAAAATAGGTCGCAATCTGGGAACAAAACTCTAAAGAACTCCGGTCCTCATGGTGTCGAGAATTCGAATCATGTTTCACTCCTGTCAGTTAAAACCATACGAACTTCTTATGGTATTAGTCTTCAAAATATGTTCTAATGACTCTCAGTTTTCCGATGCGTCTCCGGATCTTGTTAAAGCATTTTTGTTCGACTCCAAGTCCAATCCTGATCCTGTTCAATTATACCGAATCCGGTCGGATTTCACTCCGGAGACTGGTTCTCACTAGACCTCACTAGTTCCTAACCCTTGTTATTCTGTGATCAAAAGTGTGACTTTTACGGTGGCCAATCGCAGATGCTGCCTGTAAACCAGCTCGTTGAAATTTGAACGTATATTTCGATTTCTCAATAATTCGATTAAAACATACAGCAGTGGCCTCCCAATACGTGATTCACGAAAATTTTGCCAGAAATCTCTTGTCAACTTGTAGGCAAAATGGAGAATCAGTTGGAATTGTGAAGAATTTTATTTTCTCCCTGGATACTCCAGAGGTACGTATATTAATGAAATGATTATTTCATACAGACAATTATAATTTTTAAGAAAATATATAAGTCACAAATTATGTTTGTTGTCTGTTCCACGCTCCCAACCTCAGTTCAAATGGCACATTAGGCCAATGTCCAGGTGTTCCACCATCAAATTGTCGAGCTAGAACAGCATCTAAAATACATCGCCTAGAAATACTCGTGTTCGGAATAATGTAACTTTCCTTTGCTCCCATGCCTTTTCACTCCGCTACTTCTGTCGTGCAGAACCTATGCTTGAACAGACTAAAAATATCGACATGACGTCACATGTTTTGAATATAAACGAATCGCAACCTTAAAACAGGATCTAACAAACAAATTTGAGATATACTCCTGGGGACATTAACAAACAGCAAGTTTATTTATTGAAAAAATCGCATTTAAATAAAAAATTTTTTATGCATAATAATAATATAATCTTGCAGCGTAATTCAGCCTCCGAAAAATGTATAAATCGTATTTGAAGGCGAATGGTAGTATACTAAATGAGTAAAACGTATAAGATTAAAGGTACACTTTTCAGAAATGCACAATTACATTTCTTCTCTCAAACATAAATATAATTTGGGGTTCATAGTTGCAGCTTCCATAGTTACATTGATTGACTCTTTGTACAGTATTGCAGCTTCTGATAAGTCATCGAGAATCCTTTCGCAACACCTAGATTTTTCAGCATTAAACCAAACACGCGATATTTCGTTGCATTTTACCAAAATATTGTGTCATGAGTTCGATACACGTCATATACTTCTCCCGATTGCACCATTTCTGACTCCTGGTCTGTTCTTTATTTTAAGGTATCGATACACGATTCGCACCAGGGCATTCGATGGCCCAAACCACGCAGATCAACGTGTAGTTCCGTGAACATTGTTAATTCACGGACAAAAACGACTCTCTCAATCTCTCGCTTTGCTGGAATGCGTCGAGTTCTCTTCGGCGGGGATTTCCCTTCTCGTTTACAGATTGATTCCACCTTTCAGCACCATAACAAAGCATCTTCAGCTAGCAGACGTGGAAATTGAAGACATATAAGTTGATTCTGACTCTGATTTGGATTTAAATGAAGTATTCATAAGGACGAGTCTGTGGAATCTGTAGCTTGTGAAAACAATACTCCTGAAAATATGATCCTGATTCGGTGTCTGCCAGTGATTCAGGAGAGAGAGAGAGAGATGTGACAGAGATGCAATTCATCAAGTTGGGAACAAGGGTCACAACTTCAAATGTTCAATACAGTGTCGAGGGACGATGGAATGGTCATGGTATTGGCTTGACATGAATGAAAATGTCAGAATGATCAAAACAAGGCTTGATGCAAGTTTGCAAGAAATAAAAAGACGCAAAAAGAGTGATCATGAGGTAATGGAACGGATTCAAAAGCCAGTGTGCATTATTGGCTATAACAAATACATGTCCGGGTGGGCAGAATGAATCAGATGATCAGCTATTACCCTCTCATCAGGAAAATGGTATGAGAATATATGTATTTTTTCATCCTAGCTAGTGCCTACATTGTACATGCACCGCATGGAAACATTTCTGACCACAGGAAAGAATAAATATCCCCAAAGAGCTTGTCGTGTTTGTAAAATGAGAGGAAATAAGAAATACAGTAGACAATTGTGCACAGGCTTTCGTATGACGTCACATCTTCTGAATATAAACGTCTCACAACCTAAAAATATGATCCATCGCAGATGTAATTACCAAGAACAAACATATTTGAGATTCAGCATTGAAAAGAACAAACTTATTAATGAAAAATAGCAGGTTTTTACTTTTATGCATAATAATGTAATTATGTAGGTTAATTCAGCCTTAGATTTAATATTATGCACACATATCAAAATATGTATTAATCGCATTTGAAGGGCAAAACGCAGAATAGTTAAAACGTTTAGGTTAAAAGGTTCACTCTTCATAAGTGCACAATTACAATCCTTCTCTCAAATATAAATGGAATTTGGGATTCGGTCAGCAAGCAAAGTTCCGCATTTTCTGTGCCGGCTATATAATGTTATACATCCATCTTGTCTCCATCGAGATTTCGCTGAAACCTCGTACCGTTTGGTAAACCACCCGCACTTGATACTCAGGCATAAGTTCTGCTTTTTAGTGAAAATAGAAGCATTTGGTGGCTGAGATATAGTTTGTGACGGCAGGATACAATCATCTGAGAACGAAGAGAAAAGAATCATGAAAAGCCAAGGTAAAATTATTCAAATCAGATTTAATAGTTAAACAGGGGTAATTGTAGCTGCATATGATTTTAAGAAACTAATATCATAAGCAGTGAAGTAGCTGTATGACTATATGATCTTACAGCCTGCTATTGCTCTCCTGGGCGACATATAATCTCATCAAATCTATTAAGTGTATCGTATGTGTGTTTCATGGGCGCAATGAATTAATCGTTGATAGGTAAATATTCGCACCAAGCAAAATCATCATAAGCATTTATAATTGAATAGGTAACATACCCTATTAGAATGTATATGCTTGGTTCAATAATTTCGGACGTCAGAATATATATCAAATTAAAAAATGGTATAATGGATAAGAGTGAGGTGTCTAGTATACATAGCGTTGCCAGGGGTACGGAATGCACCCCTAACAAGCTACGAGAGTATATGCTAAAACAGAGTATAATATACCAAGCGAATTTTATAGAGAAGCCAGCACTCAGTACAGAAAGTGAACGGGATCATATTACGATAAAACGCGTTGCCAGGTCTCATGAGCCATTGTTAGTTCTACATTCAATCGATTTCTTTTGTGGACGTATTCTTGCGACATAAATCGTCAATATTAAAGGGGGGAGAACATTCTTCCGGATTTTGAGTTTCAGTTTAATAATATACATGTATTATACCCATTACTTTGACAGTTGATGATAAGGTCAAAAGTTGGTTTAGAGGTCATTTATTTTATCATATATTTCATCTGGTTCTAAGACAAATGCCCCGGACTATTGCCCACTAGGACAATTGCCTCTGGACAATTACCCCCAGAGAACATCCCCCGGAACAATTGACCATGAAAACTGCCCCCTCCCCCGCCTAGGACAGTTGCTGCCCCCGGCAATTGACATGAACCTGGGGGCGGGGGGCAGTTTTCCTAGAGCCATTCCATCTATATGTAAGCTTTTTGTGACGATAGAGCATATTTTCACTTCCACCAACGATATCTGCTGTGTATTCCATAGAATCGAAAAACGCAGAAGAAACGATATAGAACATAAGTTAATAAACTCATTTAACGCGGACGAATCTTCAATAAACAAAGACTCGAAATTTTCCAAGTCTTTACTTTGGTCACGTATAAAACCCAAGTCCGATTTATTTCAAAGGGAGCTTTCTTCTGAAATCTAGCTATATCGGGAGAGTCAACCACGAAATTTGTATCATTTTATATCATACTGACCCATCAACTTATATTCGCTTCCACATTTCAACAGGAATTAGTCCATTTCTTATTTTTAGGACAATTTGTTAATAAATCTGAAATTACTCATAGTACTGCGAGCAACTCTGATGTGAACATTCAAAACGAAACAAGTGCTGTAGAAATTAAATCAATTTCCCACAATGGAGGAAAGGGACTCTTCCAGCCATCAAAATGTCTTGAGAGTATCTGGTGGCAACGGTTACACGCCAGGTATGTTTCCACGGGTATACGGACATTCAGCCAACATTCGAAAATCATATATTAGGGCTAGGGTGAGGGTTGGGGTAAGAGACACGAAAAAATGTAAGATATAATTTTTTTTGAATGTTTGTTAAATATTCCCCCCTGCAAAATGTGGACTAAATGTCCCGTTTTCCTAAATGTCCGCTAGTCGAATTTGACACACTGCCGTTTTAGCTAGAACACCTTGCCCGAAACTAGTCCTAATTATAACCCTAACTATATTCCTACACCTAATCTCAACTAAACACCCCAAACACCAATCCAATTTAATAACTACTCCTGACCCTTGGTCAACCTACATTACAATATTTTACGATTATTCGAATTTTTTATTTTTCCATAAAAAGGTCTTGCGGCCAAACGGCCTATTCCGTAATTTCCCACACATTCCTCCATGGAAATATTACTATGAAACATTGGTCGAGCAGAACACTCTCAACTCAATCTCTGGTAATATTGATGGTCACAAAGCTGTGAAATGTTGAAAATCGATTGATTTTGCATCGCAACTTCTAACAAAAATTAATTGACGTCTATGATTAGTCATTCAAATAGTCTTGTTTCACGAAGGTCGATGATGGGCGGGGCGTGGGTGTGTCACTATGTATTGTTTTCGTGCATCGCATTGTCATTGGGTTTCACACCGCCGAAACGGAAACGTCTTTAACAACGAAATTTCAGGAAATCAACAGCAATTTAACGACAATAATAGTAAAACACCAACAATATTGCCTAAACCTGAACCCCAACAGACATTGAAGGTAATATATTCCAGCAATACAATTTTGAAAATGTTCCATTCGTTGCGAGTGCTTCTTGAACGGGAGTGAACAATAGGAATACCGCAACTAGTTACTTATTTCAATACCAACTATGGTAAGAAGTGAAACTCTTCAAAATCATATATATTACAAATTTGACAATAGTTTTACAATAGTCCTTTTACTAACATATCCACCAAAATGAATTCCTCTGCTACCATGTGTGAAATGAATTGGAAGGTGTTATGTCTGAACAAGTCTAAATAGAAATTACAAAACTCAGTATACTTCAAACTTTTCAATTTTATTTAGATCAAGAATTTTATGATGCCGAAGGTGACTACACTAATCAAGAAGAAGATGAAATTAAGAAGCAAGGTGACAGCTCACTAACTAATTGATAACTGTAGCTCATTGGCGATTCATATTGTAGAATTTTGGAAAGCCCTCAACTTTTCATTCACTAAAATCAAGGGGTGCAGCTGACTTGATTTTCTGTAGAGGAATTACAGAGGAGAGGATTTTGGACTAGAAGGAAAATCATGGAAGAATATGGCAGGAATTAGGAAAGGCATATTGAATGACTTTTTGATAGCATATGAGACTCTTATATTTGGAGTCCAGGTTGCTCATATACTTTTTTTTTTGCAGACATGGGATTTGGGTCTTATATGGCATCAAATTTGTTAATACAGAGCCATGGGTTTATTCTTAAGCTCCACATTGGTCCATCCATATATAAGCCTCAGTCTAATCAGCTTTCTCATGACATGAGAGTGAATATTATTATTTTGTGGATTCACACCAAAAGTTATCAAATAATATTTGAAATATCACATTTACAGACAGGGATGGGCCCGAGAGGTCTTTTGTTGAGCCCGCGAACTATTTTTTTCCTTCTTTAATTGTAAAATTTTCTCGTACATATAAGAAGACGAAGAATATTAGTTGGACACGTTCTTGAGAATCAAAAGTTTCCTATTGGATGTAGGCAGCGGCTACTAGTGTTGCAATAATAGTTTTACATTTCACCTCTTATGTGAAATTTCATTCCATATATTTGAATTTAATGACGCGTGTTCCAATATCCCTTTTTTGTTTAACCAAGATAACAAGACAAAGAAAGATGCATTGGAAATATTCACACCCAGTTGTTCTGCTCTTGGGGTTCCGAGTTAGCATAAAACAAAGTTCGTTTTGAAATACATTTCTATCGATAATTGCTTGATAGCTTATTAATGAGACAGTTATCTACAACTCAGCAATGATACAACTTATCATTCGAGACTTTTTCTATTTTATTTCAGACGCTTGAGAGAAAACTTCTAATATTACTATGAACTGTACAATGTAACATAATAAATTAAAGGTAAGAAATATTTTTGCAATTAATTGCTCTGATATTCTAGATCCACGCAAAGAAAGTCGTAAAGGGGTCTATGGAAGAATGAAGGAAACGGCGATAAGTGTTTTCACCGGCAGCAACAAGAAAGGTAATATACTAAACTAGCTAGACATGGGAGTCGAGTGATTTTACGTGACAGCTTAGTTACACATGGATAAATTGTCGTTTTGGTATCAATTAATACTTATTAATTAATTGAATCATACTTGTTATTATTGAACTATTTTCAGATACAAAACACAGTCAATCAACCAGAATACACAGCGACAGAGGGACCTCGAGTGTGGACATTGGTCAAACGGGTGGCGCAAAGGTCGAAAGTGAATACCAAAGTCGAACGGGCGGCCACGGAAGTCGATACCAGGGTCAAACAGGCTACGGAAGTAGATACCGGGGTCAAACAGGCTACGGAAGTCGATACCAGGGTCAAACAAGCTACGGAAGTGGATACCGGGGTCAAACAGGCTACGGAAGTAGATACCGGGGTCAAACAGGCTACGGAAGTAGATACCGGGGTCAAACAGGCTACGGAAGTGGATCCCAGGGTCAAAAAGGCTATGGAAGTGGATCCCAGGGTCAAAAAGGCTATGGAAGTCGATACCAGGGTCAAACAGGCTACGGAAGTGGATCCCAGGGTCAAAAAGGCTATGGAAGTGGATACCGGGGTCAAACAGGCTACGGAAGTGGATACCAGGGTCAAACAGACTACGGAAGTTTATCCCGGGGTCAAAAAGGCTATGGAAGTCGATACCAGGGTCAAACAGGCTACGGAAGTAGATACCAGGGTCAAACAGACTACGGAAGTTTATCCCAGGGTCAAAAAGGCTATGGAAGTCGATACCAGGGTCAAACAAGCTACGGAAGTGGATACCGGGGTCAAACAGGCTACGAGAGGGGATACCACGGTCAAACGACCTACGCATCTCCGTATCAAGGTCGGAAAGTTACTCTTTTTCCCCACCTATAATCGCAAGCAATGAACGCGCGTGTGCCCATTGTTCCCGTTCTATATCCAAGAAATATAGCGCCGACTATGCGAAACATCAAAATTTTTTTTCCTAGTTACGCGAATTTGTTTTGTGACCAATTTTTGCGAAGGAAACAATTTTCATGGGCACTGAAGACATGTTTCCCCATTAGACCACAATATAATGACTTTCCTTAAGTCTGGCTCGAGTCGCCTATGTTACGTCATATGAGTCAACGACAAGTAGAAAATGCGTTACTATTTTTACTTGTATAATCTTATCTAATTCATAAGGATTGTATTTTTACACCACAGCCTCTTCAGTTGATCCTGTGACACCAATGAATGTTGATCACCAACACTCAACAGGTTTAGACAATTCAAAACCAACTAATCGCAGAAGCATTTTGAAAACTAATAACCCATGTAATATTTTAGAACCACACACTCGAGACGACAGAGGCACATGTCCTGTTGCATCAGTATCTCAAGGCGATGCGACATTTTATAACAGTAATGTGGAAGTAATTGCAAGTAAGCATGAATAAGTACACATTTTACAAACTATTCTATTCGGAATAATTTTCTGCTAAATCTGATTCCTAGACAAAGTTTTATAAAATACAACTAATCGGTGAAAGAAACTTTTTGTTTTGACCAGAAAATTGTGCGGGCTTAAATTAAGCATTGCATTTCCATTTTCGTTAAATCCATTTAAACTTGGTGTATTTCTTATCTAGATCAGACAACTTCACCGCCGACAAAAGAAGAGTTAACATGTAAGTGACAAAACAGATTTAAAATGTTTATATGATTGGCCAACTTGTCTTGAATTGCTGATCATGTTTCCTAACAACCTGGATATGTTTAAATAGTATTTATAATAATTAGACGAAATTCCCGGCTTCGCTTAGTTATATTGAGCCGTCAAATTCTAAAACGATCACGTCAGTCGAATAACATACAATGTTTCAGTATCAATTGTCGGTGTTGTACTATTGTTTTTCAAATTCATGTTATGACTCAGTGGCCTCGCAACCAGGGCTGTGGAGTCGGTACATAAAACTTTCGACTCCGACTCCGACTTCTCCATTTACAAACATCCGACTCCTTTACTGAATATAGTAAATAACTAACAAGTAATGCTGATCTGTCAACTGTGTCAAGTGCTGACATGATTTATCAGGCCTATACA